>JAZGTJ010012828.1:0-15531 GCA_036877575.1 Botia almorhae
CATTGGACAATTTCCACATCCCCTTTCCCCCTCCCCTGTTGCAATGTTATGTCTATGTTCATGTGTTTATGTGCTTGTTGCTGAGGCTTTTTTTCCCCTAATTTCACACTGCCCTATTTGAAGGACAGTCTGGGAAGGGTTTTTTTTCGCCTCCTTTCTCCCAATGTATTTTATTTTCTTATTTTCAATGCTACCTCTCGACTGACCTGTCTTCCCCCAAAATGTGTTGTTTGTGTATGGTCGGAGGGGTCCAATTTCACGGCATGTAACAGTGTATGTGACAAATACAGGCTACTACTACTACTACTATATATTGTTACGGTGGAGGCTCCAGCCTCCTCTCCACTGTACAACCAGAGGAAACCCTCTCCAGAATACTGACTGGATTCCTGGTAAACTACATCTCCCTCCCATGATGCAACTTACCTGCTGCTGATGATTTCCTGTTTGCCACCTGTTCCTCATTACCGCTGTCTTTATAAACCAGACATTAGCCATTACTCATTGCGGAATCGTGATTTGCCATGAGCATCATTTCTGAGCAGGTTTCCCTGTTATTTCACTGCTGGCTTTTTGTGTATGATCTGGACTGTTTACTGTTTATCCATTGTTCTCTGCCTGCCTCTAACTTGGATTGCTTAAACATTGTTGATTGTTTGCTACCCGTCTTGATCTTGGATTGTGTTTTGGATATTGATTGTTTGCTGCTTGCCCTGACCTTTGCCTGTTTTACGACTACTCTACTGTTTTACCTCTGCCATACCTGTTTTCTGTTGATAACTTTGCCTGGTGACCACTCTAATAAAATAAGCTGCACATGGATCCTAACTCGTGTGACTCTTCGTTACATATGTTTTATATATACAGCATCATTTTTTGCCCCGTATCCTACTGTGCACTACCTACAGAGTCCTTCTGCTCCATCCATGTGCCAGCCTTTGCCCAGCCCAAATGGTCAACAACGAGGTCAAAACCTTGAAAAAACAAAATGAGCAGGAGAAATGGGATATTGCTGATACATGAAGATTTAATTATAAATTTCAGTAGTCAAAGAAATATACAATTTTGGAAAATGTAGGAAAGAAGAGAGGATTTTAACAAGATTGCAGTTTGGACACACAGGGCAAAATGCATCACTACTGTTAGATTTTCTCATATTTGGCTGACCAGTTGTTGGGTGGCTCGCCAATGTATCAGATTTCTCTAATACATAAAATAAGTAAGCTTGACCAAAGTTCAGGGGAAAAGAGTTTATTGATGGAAGTTGTGTAGCATATCTTAACCCAAAGTTCTGTCTGTGTGACAGAACTTTATACCTGGTAACAAATGTGCTAACTTAAACATTCAGGAAATCCCACAGAGATTTCCTAATAGGAGTACAGCAGGGGGATCCTGTGATACCACTGAAACTTCACGAGAACAAGTGACCAAATAGGATCCCATAGCAAGGGAAACCCTTTGATCACACTGAAACCTCACGAGAAGAGCTAAACAAATGGAATCCCACAGAAACCACACAGAACAAATGTATAGGAGGTTTTGTATCTGTGGGATAATCACAGTGTTATCATACAGTAAAAATACATACAATCCTTCACTAGTTAAAATAGGCTAACATAATACAGGTATAGTAAATGTGCCTTTTGTAGGGTAATAAAAAGTTGAACATGTAATATTAAAATGTAGAAAATAAAATTAAGAATCAGAATGATAGACAATTAAAAGGTAATACTAGAGAAAATATGATTAAAAGAGGAAAGGTGTAATATTGTTATGATGGAAGAATGGTTGTGTTTGTGTAAAAACAGAGACGAGAACACGGAACTAAAGTAAACGATTATTTAATGAAACAAACACAGACTAAAAACACAAACACTAACTGTAAAAATAAGGAAGTGACAACAAATGCAACAGCAGTGAAAATACAGAAAACAAACCACGACGATGAACATATAACACAAAAACCGGGGCAGAGGTATCCAAAGCGTAACCCAAATAACGTAATCCAATACACAGGAATAAATCCAAAACCAGGCAAGACACGAATGAATATATTAAATAACAAACCATGAACGATAACTTGAACACAACAACTCCTACACCAAACAATAACCCACAACCCACTTACAAAAACCCGGAACTTAAATACAAATCACGGAAAACACAGGTGATGACGATTAACATAAAACCCGGAAGTGACATAAAACACATGAGACACACAAAGTCATAAAAAAAGTCCGGACACCACGCCCAGCGCGGGAGCCCGGGTTTGTTTTCCTTAAGGTCCCCCTCCCCGGAGGCGTGTCCTCACGCCGTAAACCCACCGTTGATGGCCGATGGGGCATCGACAGAGGGAAACACCATGGCGGAGCAGACCTGAGACGCCAGGGCGGTGACTTGAGATGCCAGGGCGGTGACTTGCGATGCCAGGGAACAGACTCGCGGCGCCAGGCAGCAGACTTGCGGTGCCAGGGAGCAGACCTGAGGCGCCAGGGGGCAGACTTGGGGTGCCATGGAGCAGACTCGAGGTGTCAGAGAGGAGTCATCAGTATAGCGAGCACTGCCGCCTGGGCAGACTCTGAAGTAGTGGTGAGTTAAAGATATAAAGATATCATTCATGTAAAGCTGCTTGGAAACAATGACAATTTATAAAAAGCGCTATATAAAGTTGATTTGACTTGACTGCCGTCGCCGGGACAGAGACTTGAGCCGCGGCCGCCACCGCCGGGGTGCAGACTTGAGAGACGGTCGTCGCTGTTGAGAAGGAACTTCACAGACCTGAGAGACGGTTGTGACGGAGGCCGCCGTCGGGACACTGACTTGTGAGGCGGATGCCACCGCCGGGATGCAGACTTGAGAGGCGAATGCCACCACCGGGACGCAGACCTTAGAGGCAGACGCCACCGCCTGGACACAGACTGGAGAAGTGGACGTCACTGCTTCGATAGAGCTTTCAGAAGCGGTCGTTGCTGCCTGGACACAGACTTGAGGAGCGGATGCCGCCGCCTGGACACTGACTTGAGAGGCAGTTGTCGCCGCCGGGACAGGAACTTGACTGACTGCAGAGACCGCCGTTGCTGTCGAGACACAGACTTGAGGGGCTGGAGAAACGGTCTCCGCCACCTGGACAGGAACTTGACATACTGGAGAAATGGTCTTCGCCACCTGGACAGGAACTTGACCTACTGGAGCAACGATCGCTACCAATTGGACAGGAACTTGACATACTGAAGGAATGGTCGTAGCCACCTGGACAGGATTTTGACAGACTGGGAAGACCGCCATATCATAATACAGAGACTGCTCTCATCAGAGTGACAAATGATCTGCTTTTGTCAGTGTATCTTGGCTGCATCTCTTCTCCAGTATTACTCAATCTTAACGCAGCCTTTGACACTATTGACCACAGCATTCTACTAAATAGGCATGGAAATTATGTTGTCATAAATGGAACTGCACTGGCATGGTTTAAATCATATTTATCTGACCGATTCCAGTTTGTCAGTTTCTGTGAGTGAAAAGGTGTCATACCGATCACAAGTCCAATATGGAGTACCGTAGGGCTGAGTGCTTGGGCCCCTACTTTTCACCCTGTACATGCTACCTCTGGGAGCAATTACTGAGAGACATGCGAGATGGTGGGGGACTGGATGAAATAACCCCTGAGACAGATCATCAGGATTTGATAGACTTCCTTTGTAAACCTACCGTTATATACATGCCTACATTTAGCTTAGTTAGTTTCTATATTTTGTTCCCTGCTTAGTTACAGCAGTGTGATGTTATGGCTGCAATTAGTAACATTATGCCTCACCGTTTTTGTTGGCACAATTTCTCAATGCCCGACATATTATCAAATATAATTTATACTGAATTGAATTTTTGATCAGTTTTTATCAATAAATAACTATAAATCATTATAATCAACTCTGTTCGTATCCAAGACAGTTACAAATTGTACAAAATGTGCCTGGCCCTTCTGGTCGAGCCCAAGATTTATACATTATTGGAGTTTTGGTTTCTTGCCACTGTCACCCTGTTGGCTCGCTTGCTGGGAAACTGCTGACATCTAACTTAGCTTAGGGTTTTGTAAATTGTAAACGTCTAATATTTTTATTGTATATATTTTATGTATGTATGTATGTATTCTACTTTTGCATGTTGTGTGTAGTTCATGGTGTAACAGACTTATTAATGTATACTGTAACAGTCTGTTACTGTACCTTAACTACACACCATAAGGCGATTGTGTGCTCAAGTGTTGGGTTTAAAATTCAGGTATGTAGTAGAAGTTAAATTTGTTTGGGCAGAGGGAAGCATGGCTTCCCTGCTGCATTGCCATAAGTCAAGCTGTCCTGGTTGAGAAATGTTTGGTTTCCTGCTCAATTGAAAAAAAAGGACTTATTGTATTTTGCTGCCAGCTTTCTGGGTAATTCATGAAGAGATCTAACGGATTCCTGTTTATGAACTTTATCTACATTATCTGTGGATCCAGTTGGATTTGGTGTACAAGGATTAAGAACAATTTATTTCGGTGTGAATCACCGATGGACTTGTTGGGTGACTTATCTTTTCACGTATCCATTGCTCTATGTGTACTGATTTTCTTAATTTTCTTAATTCATGCATCTACGGACAAACCCAAGAATTATTTTTTTTTTCTTGTTCTTCATTTACTTTCCTGTAAAGATTTGGTGTTTATTTGATTTTCATGGTTGTTTGGTATATCAATTGATAGTGACTTTTAACTGTATATTTCTCATACAGATAAAACCATATTTGGAGCATAAACAATATTTGGCAATCAGATTGTTTGGATTATGTTTATGGTTAGTTATTGGATTTTCAGATTTCAGATTTATAGCAGCCTCTTATCCTTTGCAGTCAGGGGTCTGTTATATAATCCTTTATACCCCTGTCCCATAAGATGTTATCTATTATATGCCATCCCTATGTAAGCTAGAACGCATATCTTGCTTAATAATGCTGTGGTTTTATCGGTTCAGTCACTCCTTTTTTCATAAACATACTATAAACCTAGTATAGCTAATTAGTTTTATACATCTCACACATATTATTTGCAATAAAACCATTAACATGTCATTTGTTCGGTTTTATTATTATTTTTAGTTTTTTTATGTACAGCGGCTTTGAAGCGATATCACATTGTAAAAAGCGTTATATAAATAAAATTAAATTGAATTCCATCACTGATCAACAAGTGCTCTGATTCTCAAAAAGTTGGTGAGTAACAATGCTATGAAAATTGAGGGCCTGAGAAAGACTGTAGACTTTGTCTCTGCTGAAGTCAAAGATGTGAAAGTGAAAGTTGACCACCTAGCTTCTTGGTTGCAACTCGAGGAGCAGTGAATTGAGATTGTCTAGCTGACCTAGACAGATACTGGAGGTGCTGGAATGCTTGGCTGAGAGGGGTTCCAGAAAGAGAGAATATCAGGGATGAAGTCATCCACATATGTGAGCAAACATATTTTAAAGGTAAACAAATCTGTTCCTTGCGCTGTCATAGTACAGCTTACCTTATGCATTATCAGGAATGCTGTGTGGAAGACAGTAAAGTCTTTGGTTTATCTAAAGGACAATGGGATGTGGTTTATGGAAGACCTTATTCCACTGCCCAAAGACCAGAAAAGTTGTGGCCCATGGTAGAAGAAGCATGTGCAGCTGGAAAAGCTGCTTCCTACATAGGTGCACGCGCCTTTATTAATGGTATTGAGATTCATCTGCCTACAGTGTTGTGTAAAATTCTAAAAATGATCACATCTATGAATGATGCTTCTGTATTGTTACAGCTTATGTTTTTGTTAATATACTTTCTTTCTGCAACCAGTTGTCATGCCTTGTGTAATGAAGAGTCAGAAGCACTGAGATCCAAATGCAGTGTTTTTATTAAGGATAAAATCCTAAGGTTAGGCTTACATATACCCTGAGGTGTTTAAAGAGTGTGGACCATACCTTTGAGGTAAATTGTGGCCCTTGGTCAGAGACTACGTCCTCAGGTAAGCTATAGAACCTGAACACATAATTGCACAGAAGTTCAGCTGTTTCAAAAGAGGTGGGGAGTATGGAAAGTGGGACGAGGTGGCATGCTTTAGAGAAATGATTGATTATAGTGAAGATGGTGGTGTTGCCCTGAGAATTGGGTAGGTCTGTAATGTAATCTAGTGCGATGTGGGACCAGGGACGTTGGGGTGTAGGTAAGGATTGCGTCGAGTTGTCTGGGCGTCTTGGTAGTCTGACAATTGATACAGTCTTGAATAAACTTGATGGTATCTGTAGATAAGGTGGGCCACCAAAAACAGTTCTTTAGTAATTAGTAATGGTTGCGGTTATTCCAGGATGTCCCAAACTGGGTGTTTCGTGGACCTGTGATAAAAGACATCTGCATAAGGGCTCTGGGATGAAGATGAGATTCTCAGGGCATTCTGGAGCTGGCGGTTCTTGACTATTGAGATGGGTGATCTCAGTAACTATGTCCCATTGGACGAGGGCTACTAGCAACTTTTCGGGGAGAATATTTACATGGAACGTTGTGGGTGGGGGTGTCTTCGGTTTGGCGAGACTTTGTGCCTACCTTGGTATTCTTTGAGCCAGGTCGGTAAGTAACAGTGAAATTAAAGCATGTAAAGAAGACAGCCTAACTGGCCTGTCTTGGGTTTAGTCTTTTTCGCAGAACGGAGATATTCGAGATTCTTGTGATAGCGCGATGGGGAGGTAATGCTTTCCTTTTACTGAATGCTTCACTCAGGTCTGCATACTTGGACGGTAGATTTGTCTCTGGGATCTGAATCTCCTTTATGGAAGAAGAGGGCCTGCATTTGAGAATGACTTGTTTTAGACAATGACCATGACATGCAGCATCCCACTGAACAGTTTGTCTTTACTTTCAAGACATGATGGGGTTAAGTGAGCGTAGCCAGGGTAATCCGAGAATGATAGCATGACTAGCTGCTGGGATGACATAGAACCGTAAATTCTCTGAATGGAGGGCTCCTATTTGTAGTCTGAGAGAACCTCAGTCATCAGTTGAATGGCCCGTCTATCGCTTCCACTGCCAAAGAGGAATCACAAGGTGTAAGCGTAAGGTCATTCTGGAGAGAGAACCCGTGAGACATGAAATTACGTGCTGCTCCTGAGTTTATTAATGCAAAGGTGGTCACAGTTCGGTTAAAATTATTATACTGTATTGGGTGTGAGACAGGTAAGGTCGTATCAGGCAGGTAACCTTTACATGACCAGGCTGGCCGCACTATAGGCATGCACTATAGGTAAATGTATTAAACAAGACACCAGATAATGATCTGAAATGTCTTGGCATTGCTGCAAAATATTAATATAATCAGCATGTACACCATAAAACAGTGTTAAAATCTAAAGTATGATTATGACAATAAGTGGGTCCTGACATGTTGAATTTTGTTTAATTTAATGTTACTAAATTTACGTTTAGCTTTAGCCAACATGCCCTCTAGCTTCCGGTAAACATTTTACTATGGTGGCCGGTAGTGTTGTCACGATACTGTAATTTTTAACTTCGATATGATACCTTGGAAAATATCGATATTCGATACCATTTTCGTTAACCACAGGTTTGATTAGTCTGTCTATTTAAGTTTCCCATTTGTATGTATAGTTGTCGGTGATTGTTGAATGTTGCTTCTTGTATGTTTCCTGGCTTTTTGTATTTTGGACTTTGGATTTTGGCTTACCTTCATGTTTCTTTTATTTTTGGATTCTCTTTGTTTCACGCTGCTGTCTGCATTTGTTGTTGTCCACATCACCCACTGTTAGTGTTTGTTTGTCTTTTGTTTTTTCATTCATTAAATATTTTTGTTTATTTAGTCCCCGTGTCATGCTCCTCATTTTGTGTCTACATACACTACCGTACCGTAACAGAATCACCGACCAAATTTAACGACAGCACAGCAGTGGCCCCTTTGTTCAGTTTTTCTCCCTGGGTTTTTTGTTCTTGTTTTCTTTTCCACCATGTCCCCTTGGCCCTGCCAGAATGGGAGACCAATGGACCTTTATGTCCAAGACTTTTTCGACACCACCGCTGGGGACGAGTACAGACTGGCTCAAAGTATAGAGACTGTTATGCATGTGTGATTAGATGATGTAGTAATTCCATCCAACCTTCCTCTCCAGCCTCCTCTCATGTATCTCCCAACCTCATCTCTGATGTCGCTGGAGTCTGTTAGTCCCTCGTCTCACCCTCAGCTTACCAGCAGTGTCGTGGGCTCGCCGCTGGACTGTCAACTACCAGCTATATCTTCGCTGAGGACAGAGGATTCCTTGGCTATACTTCCTGCCTCTGATGCCCAGACTCCTCCTCAGCCCTATGACCCTTCGGCTCCTCCATGGCTTCCAGCGACCTCGTCTCCATCATTGACCACCGGTCCACCAGCTCCACTCGGCTCTCTCGTTCCTCCGGTTCCACCTTGTTACTCTGTCCCACCGGCTCCGTTGAACTCCTCCTATCCTCAAGACCTTCTCCAGTCCTCCATCGCTCTGGTTCTGCCGTGTCCCTCCAGATCTCCTCCTCCACTTTGGTCGCTGAAGCCGTCTGCTCCACCTTGACCCTCGGGACCCTCGTCATCACCCTGGCTTGTCTGCAGTCAGCCTCCGCCTCGGGCTTTGCTGCACCCGCCCTGGCTTTTTATATTTTGAACTTTGGATTTTGGCTTACCCTGGATTACTCTTGTTTCTTGTATTTTTGGATTCTCTTTGTTTCACGCTGCTGTCTGCATTTGTTGTTGTCCACATCACCCACGGTTAGTGTTTGTATGTTATTTGTTTTTTCATTCATTAAATATTCTTGTTTATTTAGTCCCTGTATCAGCTACAATACTGGGACATCTTGATTAATATTTCAGTAATGTTAAAATGAGAGCAGTTACCAACCTCTCAAAACTCTTTATATAGGTCCAGGTGTCAGTCTTACAGGTGCTTTGCTAAATTAGTGGTGTTAGCACCTTTTGTTAGCACTGCTTTGTAACAATGCTTGCATATTGGCTTGCTTTGGTGTTCCTTTTCATCCAAAGCCGGTCGTGGCCCCGCACTTGCATCTTACTCACTAACGCTATTTAACCGGAGCAAACGAGACGAGACAGGCACTGTGGTCACGTGTGCTGTGTCAACTCGCTGTTGGAGAGAGGGGAGAGAAAGCGCCAAAGCTAGGCTGCTATCAGTGTATTGATACTTCGGGAAATGAGTATTGGTACCATTTCATTTATTTCAGTATCAGTATTTATCAAAATATCTATATTTTTTACAACACTAGTGGCCGGTACCTTTATTTTCATGTTCCGTACAATAAAATCTCCAATAACCAGAGTTATAACAGGTGTCTCAGTGGGTGCATCACTGAATGGGAAGAACCTCTTTAAAACTGTAATAAGAATACTAGAACGGTTAAATTAAATTACATTAAATATAATCAATACAATCAATGCATTTAAAAATTTAGACAAAGTAATGAGAAAAGCAAATAGTGAGAAAAAGAATTTAATGTAAGGGTAAGCAGAGACACAAACAAAACCCATTTGCAGCAAGCCAGACAGGAACTGAAAACCAGACTGATTTTTTGTTTCATAACAAAAGTGGGAAAAGACTTTCTATCCAACATGACTTTAGCGTCACCAGGTGAATTTACAAAAATCGAAATTATTTTCAGTAAGACTGAATACTCCCATGTCTGTCAACCAAAAAATGTATGCTATCAGTTGAGCCAAGGTTGCTGTGATTGCATATCAAGCTGGGACTTCAGACAGTGTTTTAGCAATAAAAGAATAACATACATCAGCTTTAATGGGTTTGTTCACCCAAAAATGAAAATTTGCTGTTTTACCCAGATACAGGCAACAAAATGAATCCCCACAGCTTCTGATATATTGAGTTCTTAAGAATTTGAACGGTCTGTGCAACATTATTATCCATGGCCAGACCATCAACATCCCTTATTCATCCTCACTTAATAGTCAATAATTCCTTATTAGTGTTTAGAAATTGATAATACAGCAAAACTTTAAAACAGAACATCTTTTTTATGTAAGTTTTTATTTATCTTAGCCTGTCTCTTCTCCACAGCAACCTTATGCGGCAGGATTGTCTGGACTCCAGGTTTGTGTTTGACAGACCTCTTCCAGTGTCCAGACTGGTCTCTCTTATTGGAAGCAGTAAAGTTTTGTCCTGTATAATCGGGGGATAAGCCCTGGGTTTTCTTGCCATCTGTTGTGTATTTGTTAGTTTTCTTAAATATTAAGTTTTAATGGAACTCTGACAGCTTGTAGGACTGCTTGGTAAGAAGTTGAGACAAATTACAGTACATTCAAAGTATACAATTTCTAAATACGTGTGTCCCCCTGGGCATCGAACCCATAACCTTTGTGCTGCTAACACAATGCTCTACTAGTTGATCTACAGGACCACATACATACTTTCAATTGATAAAAGCTAACAGCTATATGAAACATTCCTTTTTCATCATCTTCCTGAGCTAATTTAGATTTCATAATAATTAGTGTGTCAGGACTGCGGTCTGATCGATCGGGTTTGTATTGTTTCTTGTCGGAGCACACAGTGTTTTGATGTGCTCCGGTGTCCGCGTCACCCCTCCCTCTTGTTATCACTCTCAGCTGTGTTCTATTATCGTAATCACACTCACCTGTTTCCAGTTGATTAGTTCCCCTTTATAGTTTTCCCCGCTGTGTGCAGTCTTCGTCAGATAGTCGTGCTTACAGCCGTTTCCTGACCAGTTTCTGTCTGATGTTAGCTTAGCGGTAGCGTTAGCGTTAGCTTAGCTTAGTGTTTTGTAAGCCTTGTTTATATTCTGTTTTCTTTGTTTATTTATGTTTATTTTCTTAGAATAGTTTAGTATCGCCAGCATTCTGTTTAATCTCCTGATTCCCGTCTGAGCTGGCGATTAGTTTAGTTTCTGTGTTTGTCCTGTCTCGTGCTTAAGCTCCAGCTGCCTGTTGTTTTGTGTTCTTTTGTGTTTCCCCAGTTTTCCCCGGATTCCTTACCTGTTGTCCTCCGTCCTGGAGTCTGCTGCTGCTTGGTCTGCCGTGCTCTTCTGTCTCCCTCCGGCCTGGTGGTCTCCGCTCGTGGCCGAACCTGTCTGCTCGCCCGCACCGCCTCGCCTCCTCTTCCGGCTTCCCGTCTTCTGCCTTCCAGCACCATCTCTCCTGCCCGGCAATCTCCAGTCCAGCCGAAAGACTGCAAACACTTACCTGTCTCCATCTACTGAGCTCCCAGCACTAGCTCCAAACTGTTTATCGTCTGGGAGGTACCAGTTCTATCCATGAGTGGGCGCTTGTCTTCTCTCTGCTGGTGTTGTCTATCGGGAGTGGTTGGCAGTATCTGTGAGCGGTGATCTTCAAAGCTCGCCGAGCAAGATTCTCAAGTGTTTCCCTGCTTCATTGACTTTTCAATAAATTTATTATTACTCGCAACTGGATTCTCTGTGTTTTCTGATCCCTGACATAGTGTCCATATTGTTGCTGCATCCTAATTTACCCAACTTAAACTACCTAGTGAAAGTATGCACACTTTGTGATGGGCAGGTACATACTTTTGAGTGTGTTTTTCAGATTAATTCAATGTTATTTATATAGCTCTTTTTACAATGTTACATTGCTTCAAAGCTTTTTTACAAAAAAGAATAATAATAATAAAACAGAGAACAAATGTCAGACATGTTAGTGGTATTATTGCAAATAATTTGTGTGAGATACAAGGCTACAAGACTAATTTGGCATACTAGGTTTATATTAGGTGAATGAATAAAGGGTTGACTGAACCAATAAAGCCACAAAATTAAGCAAGATATGCGTTTTAGCTTACATGGAGATGGCATATAAAAGATAACATCTTATGGGACAGGGGATTTGCAGTAGTACGATGAACTACACACAACACGCAAAAGTAAAATGCATGCGTACATAAAATATCAAAAATCTGAAGTTTACAATTAACAAAACCCTAACTCTAAGTTAGACGTCAGCAGTCTCCCAGCAAGAAAGCCACCAGGGCAACAGTGGCAAGGAACCAAATCTTCAATTATGTATAGATGCAGTAAAAACCTTGGGAAAAACCAGGCTCAACCGGGACGGCCAGTTTTCCTCTGGCACGTTAAAGTTGATTATAATGATTTATAGTTATTTATTGATGAGAAACCAATGATTCTAATTATATTTGATAATATGTTGGGCACTGAGAAATTGTACAAACAGAAATGGTGAAGCATAATGTTTCTAATTGCAGCCATAACATCACACTGTGACTAAGCAGGGAACAAAATATAGAACTAACTAGGCTAGAAGTAGTATATATATATATATATATATAAAATGGTACGTTTACAAAAGAAGTCTATCAACTTATAACCACAATCTATCAACTATCAAATGATTTGTTTGAAATAAATTTAAGTAGTCCAAATAAAAAAAAACATTATTTTAAATATAATTTTAAAGAATACTGTAAAGGAGACAAAATTGTAAAAAATAATCAAATTACAATCATCAATACAAATATTTGGTTCTAACTGAATTCAAATTTCTATGAATTTACAATATAAACAATATAAAACATAATTCAGTCTGTGTCAGATTCTGAGTCTGAAATATCAACTGAAGTCACAGATAAGAAAATGCCACTCGACGTTGAGGGCATAGCTTCTTCTTCATCAGCTTTCTTTTTTTTATCTTTCTCCACCTTTTCTCCACTTTAAAACTCCACTTCTTAACTTCAAATATATTTTTCTCCCTTATAAGATAGCCGATGGGCAAGGCGGAAATACATTTTGGTAGCCTGACTGGATGACATAATAACCCGGGACGTTGGGCTAATGATTTTGCGAGCCCTGCATTTGAGTTATTTCTGGATTTTATTTACCATTCCTTTAGTTTATTTTCCCTAATTTGATTTACACCTGATTGGTGCTGACCTGCAATGATGTGTTTAACAATAAAAGCAAAACCTAAAGGAATAGGGAACCTAAAAATGAAAAATGTCAATTCACCCTTATGCCATCCTGGGTGTATATGACTTTCTTTAGCACAAAACAAAAGTTAAATTAAATAAGAGCGCGTAAATAGCACTATACCTACAACACATTTGGACCATTTGAATAAATGAACACGCATCAGAAATTCCTCCAGTTGGTGTAATAAATCTTCTGAAGTGAAACAAGACCTTTGTGAAAAGGAAACAATTCATTAGCGAATAAACAGGTCAAAGTGCAAAATTTAAATGTGGCAGCACATTGATAACTTCAGATCTCATTGGTTCTACAGTTATTAAGGCCCAAGCACTGAAAGTGTGAATTTTCTTAAAGTAAAAATACTGTTTCCATTGGAATGTTTTTTTTCAAGGTTTTCAGGGCCTTTGGGTCGCTTAACATGCTCAAAATGTTCCCACACGTCGGCATACGTCATATGTTTATTGTGGTGGGCCGATGACATTGATATGACAGTTGTGAGTCATAGTCATAGTGCCATAAACTGGCAACAGAAAGTGCGTCGCTTAAAACAAGCTTTAAAATAGTCAACTTACATGGACTTGGCTTGGCTGATATAAAGCTCAAAGGATTTGCGATATCTTAAATATTGTTGCCATGACAATGTGTCAAACTTTAAAACCACATTCAGGTGTATTTGAGACGCTTAACATGCTTGAAATGACACAATTTGGCAGACACATCATAGTGGTCATCTGTTAGGTGTGGGCAATAGCTCTAAAAGGCATGGCTGTGGTGGGGGGTTCTGTAGCACCCTCTTATGACTAAAGTCATAGGGTTAGTTTTACCTACCACCACCTTAATACAAGTATTGTTCTCGTCAACAATGCAATCAATCTCCCCAAATTTGGAAAATATGCCAAGCCATTAAAATGTAAAGGGATGAAATGGAGGATGGTTATTCACCTAGTCAAGCATATTCAAGAATATTGAAGATGCTAAAGTGCCACTTTGGATGCTGCGTGGATTGTTTTCAGAGTCAACCTTCATGTATTTAAGCTGGACTATACCATGAACTATTTGCGAAGTCTTGTTTGCCCCGGTGACAATTCTGAGCATTTACTCCCTTGTGATTTATTGCCTTGTTGTGTTTGACCGTGCCTGTTTATTGGATTTTGATTATTGCTGCCTGCCCTTTTGGATTTTGCCCGTTTAACGTTTTGTGAATGAACTCTGCCTGCCTCGACCATTGCCTGTTTAATGTTTTTGATTATATGCTGCCTGCCCCTGACTATTGCCTGCTAACGTTTGTGAGTTTGTCTTTATCCTTTATTAAATAATTGCAAATGGATCCGAACGTCTCTGACTCCCCGTTACGGAAGACTTCGCCTGCACAGGATCCAGCAACTCTGAATCAATTGTCTTCAGAGATCGCTTATCAATCGGCGAGACTCACACATCATGAGCAGCAACTCACGCATCTAACCACCATGACTGAGGAGTTGGTAAGAGCTTTTCATGGAGTAAAAATCAGCCCAGTTGAACCATTTCAAGCGGCCGCGGCTCCAGCTCCAACCGTGAGTACCATTAATAATCCGGTGAGTCCAAGACTAGCTTTTAAATTTAATGGCAAAATTTAATGGCAATCCTACGTTATGCAAGGGATTTTTGCTACAATGCTCGTTGTTTGTCACCCAACAGCCAGCGCTATATCCAACTGACTATTTTTCCTACTTTTGATCTGTTTATGACCCGTTTCCGAGAGGTTTTTGATCATCCAGCTGGAGGGAAAGATGCCGGAGATGAGCTGTTAAGGATTAAAAAGGGGAGTCTAACGGCAGCTGAGTATGCACTCAATTTCCGTACTTAGGGTGCTTTCACACCTGTGGTTCGGTTCATTTGGTCTGGACCAAGGGCAACAAATGATACATTGTAGCATTTTTCTGCCGTTTTGGGACCTTTTCACACCACACTGATTGCTTTGGTCCGAACCAGTTGAAACGAACCAAAATGCAGTCATGTGACAAAATCCACATCACTCGTTGGCCAGATGTTATTGAACATATTTCCTAAACTGCTTTTCAACTGGTCAGAATTACCGTGTGGGAAAATTCCAATGGCACTCCCGGAAATAAACAAAGAGAGGAGAAAAGCGGGCAGACAACATGCCGCTTTTTAGTTTGGAGGGACGACTGCACTGGCTGATTGTATCCCTGGTATTTTTATACTATATAGTTAGTATACATCACAAGAAACTATACATTTCAAGAATGAAGCGCGGCAGCGGCTGGAAAACAATATTTTAATGCACTGTAATCGGCGAAGGCGCATAGCAAGCCACTTCAGGAGGAGGCGTAAATTAATTTTGCTAAACTGCAACATGGTCATCTTCCGGAAATATTACCAGCGATCCATCAGGTAATGTTATTCCCTTTCTCTCTCTCTGTTAAAAATTGTTTTCTGCAGTAAAGCCTACAAGTTTTCATTATAAACATTCTCACTATGCTGTGTTGGGTCCTCAAATTTGAGAGAACGGGGCTTGGAAAGTCAAT
>JAZGTJ010012829.1:0-15531 GCA_036877575.1 Botia almorhae
TACAGTAAACTACTGTAAAACAAAGTACCCGAGCAGACGTCTTTACTGTATAATGTAACAGAATGTTACATTAAGGAGATGGCTGATACTGTATTTTAAATAAATTACAATATTTTTAATGTTTAGAACAATATATTTATCGTTTACACCACATGACGTATGTTTTGTGGATGTTTTGCTTTAAAAGACATGGCACTGGGTTTAATATTTTGTTATATAATGTCATTTAAATGTTTTGCTGTATCCACCAGATTGACTTTATAAAGCCCTGTTTCTTTTTATCTCAACATTACAATGAGTTTTTAGCTGATACCTGGACCTACTGAAAAAAAGCTGGGATGCACTATTGAGATGCATAACGCAAACAATGGCGCCACCTGCTGGCCTACAGAGTTAAAGCAGCGACCGACACCGCTGGAATATCGGTCACAAAGAGGTCATGACCCTGCCACTGCAGTTTCACTCTGTGACCTCACACAGCGATCACAGCTTTCACAGCACTGGCCCACATGCTGTTGTATATTCACAGAAGCCACAGAATACTTACCTGCCCGAGCACAAAGCTCATTTACTCACCCTCATATCATTCCAAACCTGTCCTGAGGAACACAAAAGACGACATTTTGAAGTGTGCTGGTAAACACACAACTGTGGCACCCACTGATTTCCATCGTACGGACACAAAACCACCGAGACATTTCTCAAAATATCTTCCACAGAAGAACAAGTCAAATAGGTTTGTTATGACATGGGGGTGAGTAAATGTGAACTGTACCTTTAAGCGGCGTATTAATTCTTGAAAACATGGAACAAATATGACAGGTGAGATCTGCTCGTTTTGATTTACTGACCTCAGCTCCATCTTCTCCCCTCATCACCTGCTGTGCCTTCATGACTTTGGTTGAAGCGATAGCAGTTCCGAGGGCCTGACAAGAAATAAATACATAAATCATCTATGATCACTGAAGTTGATTCTCAATCATTTAAACTGTGTTTTATACTTCAGGGTCACTACCAAAGCTGTAGACAAACAGAATAAAATATCAAAGCCAGGCTGTGTGATCGCTGGGTTTTACGAGAGTTCAGGTCTGAAAGACATCGTTTCGATTGCGCTAGACTTTGGACTCACCTCGGCTTTTAGATCGGAGCGGATCCTCACCACGCATCTCTTCACCGCCATCTGGAAAGTAAAGCTGATGACGCCTTTGATCCTTAGCAGGGCCTCCTCACAGAGACTTCTCCGAGCCTGTCACAAACACAGTGTTCCAAGAATCACACAGAGTTCCATTATTCACGCTGTTCCATTGCTTA
This sequence comes from Botia almorhae, assembly GCA_036877575.1. Lineage (NCBI taxonomy): Eukaryota > Metazoa > Chordata > Actinopteri > Cypriniformes > Botiidae > Botia > Botia almorhae. Next base: position 1,312 of record JAZGTJ010012829.1, read on the forward strand.
CACTCAGAACTCTGGTGCTCGTTGGTCTGTGTTAAACCACAGTGTGTGTTTGTTTGTTGTAGTTACATGTTTTTTATTGGAACGTGAGAAGACGGTTACCGAATCATCAAGCCCGTCGATTTGAAGCACCACCGTTTTGGCCCGTTTGTTCGTCGCGCCCAGAAAGAACTGAGCTTTTCTTCGGCACGAGGCGCCTGCTTCTGCCTGCTCGGCCTCCGCGCTGCTGGAGTTCTGCAGGATCTCGTAGATCTCCGAGGCCAGCAGCTTGGTCTCGCCTGGCGACGTGCCCCTAGTTAAACGCAACACAGTTTAATGCTGTCACAATATCAAATTTTCCTTACATGGTTATCATGCCCACAAGAATTCAGGCTGATAATATTGTCACAATATCTGTTGAACTCGTTAAAAATAACCAAATAAAAGCTATTAAGCAAACTGATGTTTAATTTTGTTTATTGTCTGTTTTGGCTATTGAATAACATTCAAAATAAGAGTGTAGGGAGACAGAGTAACTATTGTAACTATTCTGACTACAAAATGTTAAAATGTTAAATGGGTGCAATAATATGTTGGAGTGTTAACCAGATACTAGTTTACGATATTATCATATGTGTATTATTAACACAATATCAATAATCATGGTTATTAATATCACTGTTATTTTCAATACTGCTATAGTGTGGTATATTATACTGGTACGTAGTGACACCCTTAGTTTAAGGCAGGATACTCAATGAATGAAAACACTTCACCCATTCATACGAAACAAAAACTAATGGATGTTTCTCACTGCATGTAAAATACACAAAACAGCAGGTAATAATCACATAGTTATGGAGCTCTGGCAGGACACCAGTAGTAATAAAGATTTGCTTCATATCCTCTGGCTGTAACTTTTCGCTGTCTGGGGCGATACACGACCTCTACCCAAAGTCAGCATGCCTGAAACAGTGACAAGCCATCGTGGAACTGCGGGGCTCTCCATGATGGCTTCTGTGCTAACTGAAGTGACTGCTGAATGGGGGGGGTAAGCAGGGAGTCGCCCTGAGAGAAAGACACACAGCTCGCTGCCAGCCATTGGCACTTCTGTCTGTAGAGCTCCGTGTTAAACAGTAGGCACTCGCCGTCTAAATGCCTGCAGACGTTCACACTCGAAATAAGCCCAAACCACGGCACATGTACATACGTGGGCCCCGCATCTCTATACTTGGCCCTGGAGGCGTCAGATATATAATGTTGAACGCAGACATACATATTGTACGAATATTTAAAGCATCAGATGGCACAGAAGTGCTGTTTTCTAAATGATGTCATTTCCTTTTATGTCAGACAAAAAAAGTGAACTAACATTCAGCAATTAAGGGTTTTTTCAAAATATATTTATATAATATACATTATTGCTTCAAGATATATCGAAATTACTGAAATATTGCAAATGTGTTTATTTCAATGGTTCACAATAACTATATGATTTTATTATTTCAGATAAGTTATGTACAGCTAAAGTTTCAGGTCGATGTACAGAAACTGGAATATGCGTTTCCTTTCCGAGAAAGAATGTGAAACAATATTTTTAATGTTTAAATATTCTAATATAATTTTAATTGATTTTACACACTCAAAGCGTTGTCATATCACATATCGCATTTTTCTTCAACATTGTTTAGCCCTGTTACACACAAACATTTGCTAACCCACTCCAGTCCAAAACAATTAAATACATTTAAATCAATGTGCTGTCTGACTGACCTCTGTTGGACATTAACTCACCATAGCAAGCGACACAAAATTGCATTTTATGCACTAAATCTGGTTGCCAGACAGTTCGCCTTACGCTGCAATCTTGCATCACACCCGTTTAGTTTCAAAACAGCTGCATGCGACATAACGACCTTTCTGGTGAACTCAAAAAATCTGCCCACAACACACGTTCGCTTAAACCAAAGCTGCAGGACCAGGTTTCCTGCGAGAAAGTGCTGAGCGACGCATGTGCGCCTTCATGCTCAGTGGCAGCGTGACGAGAGTGACTTACTTCTGCATGATGTTCTGCAGACTCAGCATCATCCCCAGCTCGCCCTTCATCTTCTCCCTGTTGGCACGGCATTCTGCCAGGTAACGCACCGCCTGGAATGACACAGAATCGCTAAGGGTCACGCAGGGCTATTACAGAAGAACCGCTGTGATAACAGATCTGCTACCAAGAGAGAACCACCCAGGTCACTGTTACAGAGAGTGTGTACTAGAGAGAGAGTGTGTGCTAGAGAGTGTTTGTTTAGCAGTCCTCAAGTCTTTAAATAAATAAAACAGACAGCAGATGTCTCTGTCTGACGGTCTTTTCCTGTGAATAAAGGACAAATGGGAGATGGCAGGGCACTCTTGCGGAAGTGTTGTGTAAAGGGTTGTGACACAACTGGACAGCAGTTGGCAGTCATGTGACCCAACGTGTCCATAGACAGCTGGGCTGACTTTGAGTCATCTGTGCTTCACCTGATTGGTCAATATGGATACTTTTACATAAAACAGCTGAATTTAGTAAACCTGCATAGGGCTTTACAAACATAATGGAAGCCAAAATGAGTAACTTCTGTTGCTATAGCAGCAGTTAATTTCTAACATTTTGCCTACTTTAACAAAAACACATAACATATTCTTAAATGTTTAGGTTTGTGTATAATATTAAATAATAATAATTAATAATACATTGAAAAATGTATATAACAATAAAAAGCCACTTTTGTATTTCCGAATTTTATTGACTATGAGTAATCTTACTAAGATTATGATTAAGTTTGGTTAACTTTTAAAAATGAACAAAAAGGGGCTTAGCCTGTTGACTATTTGAATTATACACATCTTACACTAGAAGATAAATTCTAACACCATGTTCACAATAATAGCATCACCACCTACCACCTGTAGCAACATGACACAATACATTTCCTGGAAGCTGCTATAGTGAGAACTTCAGCTTAGATGACATCACACCTCAACATTTGACAGCCTCTTACCAACAGTGCAGAGTAGACGACTTGTGGATTCGGGTGGTCGAGGAAGAGGATGAGGCCCGGCAGACAGCCCTGATCTTCAACAATAGCTCGTCTGTTGAGGGGGTCAGCAGCTAAATCCCTCAGTTGATTCACCACAGCCAGAACATCAGGCTCCCCACTCATGGTGCTGTCACACCAAGGGCCATGCACATAAAACTCACGGATCTAAGCTGAGGGGAGAATAGAACAGAAATCACAATGTGATAATCAGCTCTTATAGATCATAATATTATTAGAAATTTATGGTATTTTAATACATACAATGGCACTGAGCTTTTTCTGTAAGGTATATGGTGCGATTAACATATCCTATAAAATTTGCATATCAAAGTACATCGAACAAAGAACACTAAGCTATTACTACAGCACGTCAAAACACGATATTACCATGTTACTTCTCTGTAACAACACTGACTGCACAAGCACAGACGTTTCATTTATTAAACGGATTCAAATATTAGATATTAATAAAGATCAGTCATCAGAAACATTGATTGATAAGTGACGTCATTCTGTCAACACACCCTGTTGTCGCATGCTCTTTTTTGCATTGATTGACAGATGATATTCCACGCACGTGGCATAACATTTGGCTTTTAAACGGTACTGTATGACCCATGATGGGTACGGTCATGCCTTTGCTCCGCGCAACACAGAATAACCAAGGCCTTCTGGGGCCTGTGGTAACCGGCTAATACTAACACGGGCATCATCACAAAACAACGGACAACCTGAGCTGCAACAGAAGACTTAAAACAGCATGAAAACGCAAACGTTTGATAATAATGATTGTTCATATTTAGTCTGTACATCAACAGAACGTGGATCTGAATCCTAGAGGAACAAAAACAACGTTAACACGCGAAAAAACGATTTCGTCCCGGATATAAACAAATATAGATATAGACGCAGCCATAAACGATATCAAATGAATAATTTGTGTATTTGATTATGATCAGTGTGGTCTGTCTCTCGTTAACCTTGTGTATGTATGTATGTTGTGGGACTGTTGTCCACGCATAACCTTACAGAAACACGCCCAGACGACTCCTCGAGTCAGATGATCTTCTTCAAAACAGAAAATCCAACCTGCCGACAACTAAACTGATGATAGATATGAAAGGCGACAGCTCGTATAATATCAGTGAATATGTTTTAAAATCTTTATGTCAGCTGTTCTTGTCAGGTATATTTGTCCATTCTCTGCGGAGCTTCTAGCGCCCCGTGCAACACTTCCTGTATTTAGACGATACGATTGGAGAATATTGACTGTGACGCTATGTATTCTTAGCCAATAAAAAGAGATTTTATTGAAAGACAAACAAAGTAAACTTAATTGTTGTGATTTTTGTCAGTGTAACTAAGTATATAAATTTAATTGTTAAATGTCACAGTTGAATAAAAAAACGTACAAATGTATTTTTTGATGGACTCACTGAGTCCATGATGTTGGTTTTCTGAATGGCAAAAATGACATTATTAGAACACGAGAACCAAAGTAGCAACTTATTTTAATAAGTTACTAGTTAGTTAGTTACTAATTACCACTTATTTTGCAAGGTACGTTTTATTTACGTTCATAAGACATTTTCCTTGCAGGTCCCTTTACAACTCAAAAGAATTGGATCGCAGTATTAAAATGTACACCAATAGCTGAAAGGCTAAAAAACATGTTCCAATGACATCTCATAAACCAGGTGAATTTCACAGCTGATCCTGTGAAATTTATTTTCTCCAAAAAATGCCGGTTTTATGCTGCCCATGCCGCGTGTAGGTGAGTCATAGCAATCTTATGATTGGCCAGTTTATATGCCTATCCTACCTGACCCGCCCCTTGTTGGAGCATCCATAAAAGCTATTGGCAAATGTTTCTAAGCCCCGCCCCGTTTACGGCAGTTTTCCTATACTTCGGGAAAACGGAGATTATTCGCTACTAGCATTAGGATAGAAAACCGGGATCCCGCTAGAAATTCCTGTTACAGTATTTACGGTAAGTATTACGTTGCTATTTCCTTTCTATGATTTGTTACACGTTTCAACGCATTTTATACACAACTAATAGCTCTTCTAATACAACACGAAAATAATAATGTTGAAGTTTTAGTGTTTTAATCATGTTAAGTAAAGTTTTAAGAAAGCTCAGTAGTTTGACAGGCGCAGTTTGTTAGTGACAGATACTCAAAGTCCATCGCTGCTTGTTTGCTTTAAGAAGAATGGCTGGAAAATTGTTTAGCACCACACTGTTTTTTGGCAAATGTCAAGGTGATCCATCAGCATGGAAACCATGACCGTTTTCCAAACAGCGCCTGTTTAGGTCGGCGGAGACGCATTAAAAGTAAAGTGCGAAAAAATATATCAGCTTAAAAAACAGGTATTTCCAAAGTCTGAAAGTCTTTTATTAAACTCATAATAACTGCACAGGGCTTTGATCTGAAGATGATCCAGCACAGATGACTAACGATGAGTCAGGATGAACAGAGATCATAGACGCATTGAAATGGACCTGGTGAGTATATAGAACCGTGTTTACATGTGCTGTACCAGCTGTTCGGCAAGACTCAACCTGTAACGATCATCATCGTGTCTCTCCCAGGCTTTAGGATCATCAAAGCCTTATGGATCGTCCAGGAGCATCGTCAGACGAATCGCCACAAGTCTTCCTCTGGCGCCTTGCCCACGTGTTCACTTTCAGGTAAGAGCGATGGATTATTTACCAGTTGTCATGGTGATGTAAATGTGACTGTTAGTTATGCAGATATCTGTACAGTCAACATGCACATAATACATTATATACAGTTATAATATAATTGTTATCATTTCAACATCAACAGAAAGAGCATTTGTAATATTCTACAATATCTTCATTTTCCCTCATGCATCCTCTATATCTTTAACATGTGTAATACTAACCTTCCCACTGTGTCCATCTTTAGTTTTCCTGTTTTTTTAATATCATTCATCTTTCGAAACAGCCACACTGACACATTTCCGACCTCTTGTCTGTTTGTTTTGATCCCATTATTGTGCTGAATGTAAACAGTCATGATTCAGGTTTCAGATCACATGATCAAGTCTTTTTCTTCTAACTTACACATTTAACACAAAGTAAATTTACAATAACTTCAAAACCCACCTTGAAGGTTTTCCCTCTGTCTGTTTTTCTTCTCCCTGCGGCTCTTTCCTCCAGCTGTCCTCCAATCTGCTTTAGGTCAGTTCCTTGGTTCATTCTTGGAAATCACACTTAAAGCTTCATGTCTTTTATTAGGATGTTTAGCACTAATAATGTGTAATAATGAATTAGTCTTTCGCTCTTGATGTTGTTGAATGTCATCGTAATGCTATAAAAGCTCTCGTGGCTCTTAATCTTAAAACACACTGCTCCGGGTGTGTGTTCACGGTGTGTGTGTGTTYACTACTGTGTGTGTGCGCACTTGGATGGGTTAAATGCAGAGCACAATTTCCGAGTATGGGTCACCATACTTGGGCTCACGTCACGTCACGTCTTAAAACAGTATTTAAACTGGTTTCTCTGGTGGTGTTTATCTTATGGCTGTGAAAACAGAAGCTTGCTGTGCTGTCGCAGTGTTGATAAGAAATGTGTGTGTGTGTTTATGTGTACAAGAGTTGAACAGGTGGGGCAATGATTAACTGTCCTTTAATCTGTTTTGGGGACGTGTAGCTTCATCCGTTTACTGCAGGAACTGGTTTCCTGAACAGTTCAACTGGACAGAATGACCATGTGGCCACGTTTGCTGATGTAGGCTTGATTGACAAGGAGGAGAGCGATGTGGCTGATGGAAACAGGTGAGGATATGAAATTCACATAGATTGTTTTTACTTATTTTTACAGTATTTTTACTTGACTAATTACTGTCTTAAAAACACAGTTCTAGTCTTCGTGGGCATGATTGTTAAATATGTTTATATGACTTAGATATGTTACAATGATTTACCTCATCTTAATTATGTTTTTTGTCCTTGTTCATACTGAATATCCTGTTTTCTTAATGTCACTACGATTGTAAAATACCATTTGTTTGTTTTAACAAGCGTAAAAGTTACTGTTGAGTTTAATTCAAATGTGTCTGTCCCGCAGGTTCAAGGCAGATTCTGGGTTGTTTTTACGCACGCAGCAGCGCAGGCCCCTGAGACGACAGCGCTCGTTACCCAGCATGCATCAGGCCGAGCCAGCGGCGCAGAGTCAGACCATCATTAATAATGAAGCCATTCAGAAGATCAGTGCCCTCGAGACTGAGCTGGCCAAACTCAGAGCGCAAATCGCACAGATCGTTCAGGCGCAGGAGCAAAGCGCGCAATCTGCAGGTAAAATGAGATTAAGGCCTGAAACCTATTCGCACAAGTCAACACAAGCATTTTTAATTGTGCAAGCTTGGTTTTGTGCACCATTGCGTTCCAAAATGTGGTGTTGTGTATTTGTATGAAATTGTGTATAATGCAATGGAAGTACACAAAGTGCTCTGAGCTTTACCATAAGGCACACTGTAGTGGGCCTTAGCTTAAATGCTTAAATAGTAGTATAATATATTTTATATATAAAGTCTTAATTTTTGTGTTATGTTTAAGCACCAGCTCCAGGTGGTCCCCCCATACCCCTGGCCCCGCCCATTCCTCCTCCCCCTCCACCACCCCTTCCTCCTTGCCCCGCCCCCAGCATGCAGAGAAGCTTTTCTGTCATCGACCTCATCAGAGAGCGCCGGGGTAAGGCGGCGGGACAGAACACTGTACTGGACCTTGAACCCAAAAAGCCAGAATTCCCAAATATGTTGGACGTGCTAAAAGACATGGACAAAGTGAAGCTGCGCTCAGTGAAGAGGTGAATAACAGCTTTAATTAAAGAGAGTTTAGTACAGGACTAGCATCAGACCTGCTTACAAAGCTAATGTTTTACTTTTCCCGTGATTTGCAGTCGTACAGAGGACAGCCACACTAAACCCAAGCCCGTCGAACCCACAGATACTGCAGCGCTGATCGCAGAGGCGCTGAAACGCAAATTCGCTCACCGTTACCGTAGCGACAGCGAGTGTGACAGCAGTTTCAAGCTGCCAGCCCCTGAAAACAAACCCTGTGTTGACACACCACTGGTAAAATCACTTCGACTTCTCCGACTCTACAGTGTTGTCTCTATGTGCGTCTATATAGTCTAACATTTAAAATAATTTTATGCATTTTTTTGGGCAGTTTGGGCAACATATGCTGAAATCAACTGGAAGGAAAAAGCTTAACTAGGAGGATAAAGAAACAATTAACCAGAAGGTTCTGAATTCCGTACAGTGACCAACTCTCCACATATTGTACGTTCATGATACACACACGTGCATTTCAAAACGCTATGGAGCCAGTCTGTCTGTCGTTTGTCACTATTGGGAATTAGTGTTGTGTATCTTTAGTTTTGCACTTTTGCACTGATTTTCTGTCAGTATGTGTTGTACCACAGTGGTCCCACTGCGTAAAAGTTTGCTCATATACCACCAGTTTTATGAATGTTTTTTATGAATGTCTGATTTTATGCATGTAACGTTTTGTTTTCAGTTTAATCTGTTAAAGGTCAACAGTGCAAGTACACAATCTTGTTCAATTTTGTGGTCAAAGGGTCTTAAGCGTGTGCACAAGCATCTGGATCGTTCTAGATAACATTTAGCATATAACGCTTTTTGGTACCAAAAATGTTTTTAAAGGTACAATTTATATAATCACTACTTTCAGTTAACTACTAAGTTAAAATGCTGCTTCTGTCAGACTATGACTAACTGTGTGACAAACCCCAAACATCAGTAACTATACATATATGTAAGGTGTTTTCTGATCAGTGTTGAGAGCAAATTTAAAATGAACGGTTTTATTTATTTCAGAACACGGTGTCATTTCTAGAGGTTATTTAACAAATCGTTTGAATAATGTTTCTTTTATGTAAAACTGGACGGTAACAGTATCTATTAAGCTTGCTTATACTGTAGTTACCTTACAACATCAGAACTGTGTGACAGTGTTTGTACTGTTGTTTATACCTTTGCATTTAACTTTTTTTGTTGTGCATCGGAACAACAGGCCCTGATGACACCTTAAGTCTGTGTATTTAAGTCTGTATATCGAATTCTAATTTTCTGCTTTGGACTGTAAATGTTAAAAGCACATAGGAACAATACCTCAGAATAAGCGAACCTCTATGCTGAGCTCTATTGTGTTTCATTAGACAATTTCATTTTTTCCCCACATAAAACAACTGTTTTGATGTTTTCATTTCCTGAATAAACTAAACAGTCAATGTGTTGATCCATTTCTGTCAGATTTTAGTTTTCCTGTGTTGACCAATTTCTTACATCATACAATGTCATATTTTAAGCACAGCATCAGTTTATGCCATTCAATAGAGAAACGTTTTGTGAACGTTTTGTTTTATTCATCAAAAATGCAACTGCAACATGTATGAAAAGATTTCAACAGCAAAGACTTTACAAAAGGGCTTGACGCGTACGGTCACCTTTCCCGATGGCTGTTACAACAAACTGTAAACAGTTTTATCTTAAATCAACAGTCTTACAGCACTTACAACAAAACTACAAATCACTTAAAGCACCTCTTCTCCAAAACACCAGAGAAGCACAAAAAACAACAACTGTCCATCTCTCTGTACAGAACCCTAAACAATACACAAAAAAATGGAATGTTCAAATGTTAAAAATTAAACCAAGTCTTTTATATATATATATATAAAAAAAAACAAATTCTCCACAACAAACAGAAAAAGGGTCGGACAGTGCACTACATGAAGTTAAAATGAAAACGACAGCTGGTTTGGTCACTTAGCTTTGTGCATAGTTTTAAGGCATCGTGTAGCGGTCTTCAGAAGAGACGAGTGGCGTTGAGACATTCGAAGGAGTTTGTTCGTTCTTTACAAAACATGGAGGGTATGGGGGTGTGGCTACCTCTAAAAGGCACCTTCCTTGTTTTCTCACTATAAGCAGAGCGATAAAATCCCCAGACAGTCCGTTCGGCTACACGTCTTGTCACACCACACACCTCTACTATATTTCACCGACTTTTTACAGAGTAACGTTCCTTCAACACAACGGTATTGTCTGTAGGGGCGGGGCTAAGCAGGGCGGGGTCAGGACGAAAGCAAGCCTAACCCTTGCCCCCTGCATCCCAGGGACGAGAGGCAGGGATGCAATGGAGCACAAATGGCATTCGTATGGCATCGGATGCATCTCGCCAACAGAGGTGCAGCCCAACAGATTTTGTTGATCGTCAGCAGTCGATTTTCGAAAAACGTACAAGTGGTTCTTCACATCTGCTTAAAAGGCAACAATCACAGAAGTAACACGACTCATTTAGAAAACAGCGTGTGTAAACAGTCTTCAGAGGCAGCAGAGGACCGGGCTCTTCACATTTGTATTTTTTGTACACAAGAAGGAAGATTGATTTGCAGAAGCACTGGCACTTTCTCACACACGTACACACACACGACACAAACGCACGCACGTACGCGCGCACACACACGACACAAACACGTGCACACACATACACACGCACAAACACAAGCACATACACGCACACGCGCACACTCATCGTCTCTTGGTGCAGTTTATAAAAATCTCACCTATAAATACTCCAGGTGTTTCGAATCACGTTGAGCAATTTAAATGTTTCAAAATGGCACTTTAAAGCCATAGGAGGAGCTTCTTTACCCCCCAAATTCCCTTACAGTTTCTGTCAAATCTGAATTAGTAACGCCCGGAAAAACACAACGTCAAATAAATACATTACAACAATTAAAATAACTACGTTGCAGCAGTAGCCAAATGAGGTATCTATGTATTGCTCTATGTCAAGGGGTAAATGAGAGTTTAAAATTAAATAAATTAAATCAACAAACAAACAAACAGAAAAGAAAAACGAATCATCAGTGGTTGGTTCGTGACGGGCGGTGAGCAAATCAAATGAGACTTAATATGATTGGCTGAGGGCAGTGTTCGCTTTGGGGCGTCATGACTCTTGGCCTCCCTGAGATAAAGTTCTAGAATTGGGCTTTTCGGTGGCCCGGGCCGGCTCAGACTCCCCCTCTTCTGAGCTGCCTGATGCCTCAGGCTCCATAGCACTCCAGCTGGCCTTGTTCAGACCCAAATGGCCGAGCATGGTTTGAGAGAGCTGCGTGTCTGAGAACCGCGCCCACTCGGCAAACAGAGGCTCCACCACATAGGTCATGAAACCTGGAGACCAGCAGAAAAATGAGACACAATCAAGAAATCTCTAGATCTGACCTGCTTTCTGAACTGTTTCAGTTTGATAACAATGATGAACCATCCTAAGGGAGTTTATAAATGTAAAGTATGTAATTAATATTTAATACAATAATAGTGCGCCTGTAGCTTAACTGGTAGAGTATTGGGTTAGCAGTGCAAGGGTGTGGGTTCGATTTTCAGGGAACACGTACTGACGCATAACATGAATACACTGTAGACAGATACACAGATGTAAAAATACAACTGTCTGTCTAATACAATCAGACCCATTTTTACTGGTCCGGCATTAACTTGAACCTAACCTCAACACAACTAAAATAACTAGAATAACCTAATTTATATAACCTAATGGAACTAAGATAACCTAATTTATATAACCTAATGGAACCAGAATAACCTAATTTATATAACCTAATGGAACTAGAATAACCTAATTTATCTAACCTAATGGAACTACAATAACCTAATTTATCTAACCTAATGGAACCAGAATAACCTAATTTATCTAACCTAATGGAACCAGAATAACCTAATTTATATAACCTAATGGAACCAGAATAACCTAATTTATAAGTGCAAGACACAAAAAGCAAACTGTAAATTTTGTTATAAGAAGAAAACCGAACCTTTGCCTGGCAGGAAAAACAGCTAGTTCTTAGAAAAGCTATGTTGTTATGAAACCGCTGTGTTACCGCCACACCACTGAAGAATGTAGTTTAGTAGCATTGTTACTAAATTACTTCACATTCATAGGCCAGAACACACGGCTGCTAAATATACAGCGTGCAGTACACTAAACATACAGCGTGCCAACCAAAGCGTGACGTTCTTACCGATTTGAACACCGCCTATCGTGTTCGTTTCACTGTCACACAGCGGACTGACCTCAAGTTTATACTGCTTTTCAATGTCACCTGAATCAGATACAGAAAGAGATCATGAGGTATTCTGATTGGCTCTGGAACACTGGAATGATAACAGTGTCATGATTGTGATTGGTCGAGGCTCCACCTTGATAGAAGAATTCTTCGGTAACCTTCTCACTCCACTGTTTGCTGAGCTCCCACGGTCTGCATGGGTTACAGATGTCTGCACACTTCAAAGCCATCTGGAACACACAAACACATGCGGATTAAATCTGGACTGCACGTCTTATATACGAGTTTAAGTGTCTTGTATTGGGCAAAAACAACAACAACAAAAGGGACTTAAATTAAGTACCTTAATCTGCACAATACTGACTATATTTACATTTATGCATTTGGCAGATGCTTTTATCCAAAGCGACTTGCATTGCATTATACTATACATCGTTTCTGAGTATGTGCAATCCCTGGGATCGAACCCATGACCTTGTTAACACCATGCTCCAACCACTGAGCTACAGGAAAGCCAGCTTTTGGTTATTTGCATTAAAAGCTGCAATTCGTAGCTTTTTTGTTAAAAATAAACAAAATCAGTCACTGAGCAGGTACACGAGAGATCAGTGTTTAACACGATCTCCTTACTTTCCACGGAAATGTCAATTTGGCTTCATTTGACTTAACATACATAAAAGTACGTAAATAACCTGTGATTTTATATTTCAAACAGAGATGGCGATAGAGAGGCAAAAGTTGCAGACGGCAGCTTTAATATGGACTGTTGTCATAGCCATGAAACTGGCCAGTCTGTGATGTTATGAACTGCAGCTGTAAAAAGTGTATATAAAAAAACGTGTTGTTTTTCTGCGAAAATATATCAAAAATTCTCTGCTTGTCAGAGAATGCATTTTGAATTTACTATGAGTATTTTGTACAGCATTTTTTGTTTTGTTCCACTGGAATGTTTTCTCCTTACTTCCAGTATAAATCTCAAATTATTTTCCTTCAAAGTGCTTGCAGTGCATGAGAATTTGTTTTTAATGTTTTTTTAATGATCGCTTTTACTGTAACTGATTCTGAAATCCAGATTCCCACCTGCAGAATGAAATGCCGGTGAGAGGCATTTCCCAAACACAGGTCGTCCTCATCCAGATGAGTCCTGAACCGGGACAGATACTCGTTCTGTCTGCTGATGTCTGTGGCCAGAATCAGCGATCCCAGCTGCCTCTCCATACTCAAACTGTTAGACACCAGAAACACCATTATAGACAGCAAATCACAAAAAAATATACAACCATGAGCATATTAACACACTTCCTCAATACGTCTTAACACTAAATCACTCTGCTGGCTCTCGTGACAGTAAATTCTTCATCATTAGACTATAATCGTAACATTAAAAGGCAGGGTAGGTGATTTTTTTTCCAGACATTTTGTTGTTATGCGGATTAAGTCTTTTCACGTCCTGATAGCAATTACTTAGTGGTCTAAATACATAAACATCTCTTCCATATAAGGCACAGGACCCTGAAATGTTCGTCCAATCATTGCATTCGGCCCCAATCCAATGACAGGATGTCCTACTTGCCTGTCCAACGTTGTATAAACTCATTTGTTGGAGAAGGATGAGCTTCGAAGAGCCCTCTGAATCTTACGCTTTCAAAGCTAGCTTACTATTGCTACCCTATCTTTACGAAATGTTGAAAACTCAGTAGCTAAGTAGACACAAACCTGTCCTCCAAGGGAAGATGAGAAAACAGTTCTGTTTCTCTGAGCAGACCCACTGCAGACCTCCAATGATGGTTCTCCAGAACTGAGGTATTCTACAGCGAAAAGCACCCATCAGTACAAAGCAACTTTGACGTGTTTACAAATACGGTAGATTAGTTAGAACCTAAAGAGGATTATGAAGCTAATGATGTGCTTAAATCCCATTGGACGGCGCTCTAACCCGGTACAAAGCTGCAAGGTAGTGGTTGGTTTTGATGAGAAAAGGCTGGTTGACTCCAGGGTGGTCCAGATCGTGTGTGGCTGCAGCCAGCAACCCTA
>JAZGTJ010012830.1:0-15530 GCA_036877575.1 Botia almorhae
GAAACATTACAGAAACATTCTTACAACCTAAAATTTGTAACTGGGTAGTCCCGCCCCAAACTCAGATTTTCGGTTAACCCAGTGTTGTTATAGAGGGGGAGCTGGTCAGGCTGCTAAAACAAACAGAGCAATGTTTTCATATCTCCAAAGATATGCCAGCGAGTTTACACTAGAGAAATCAATATATAACTTACACAATAACTTACAGCTGAATCTGCAATTACAGCCGTAACATTGAGTATTTTCTGTTCCTTTTCTCTTATGCCATTCAAATGTACATGACATGATAAAAATAATACTGTATAGTTATCAAAAGGAGATTTTGTTCCCTTTCAAATCTAAATCAGGAGACCAGCAGATTGTTCTCACTGAATGTGCTCTCATGCGCCTTCTGAAGTGATTGACAAACTTATTTTGTGTGATTTCTCTAATGACTGTCCTCAAGTTATTCTTTGACCTCGGTGTAGAGGTGAGCAAGAACCCACGAGCAGGAAAACAATCAAATGATTAACCAAAACAGAGAGAGGAAGAGATAAAGAGAATGTGAGTTGGGAATAGGAGGGTCTGACAGTGTTCTGCACTGGACTGCTGCACTGGAGACAGTTTGTGGATTGAACTGTACTGGTATCGTATCTAAACCACTAAAGCAGAAACCTCAGCCACTTACTGTAAATGGGATTTTTTTTACCAGACCACCTACTGAGACCTGGAGAATGAATGATAACACACATTACAATAACACACACACTCACACACACACACACAGTAACGTTAGTAGAACCTTTTCCAATGTTATATATCATATATATCAAAAAACGTTTTTGTAAAACATTTTATAAATGTTACAGAATTAAAATGGAAACATTAGAGGAACATTCTTACAGCCTAAAATTGACATCTGTGGACGTGTTGTCATTTGTCTTCAGGGGTTTAAGAACAGAGACAGCTCACACGCTCGACTTTTAAACTTTAAAAGACTACGAGACTGCCTGCAGTGAGAGCTGAAGATGTGAGTCACGCTCAGCAGCAGATGTGTCCTCTCACCGCATTCATCATCTGATCTCAGCATGCTCCACTCTTTAACCCAAACATCTACCACTGTGGAATATCAGCTCCACATTTACTGTATGAAACATATATGAGTGTGTGTGTATCATCTGCAGCCTCAGGAGATCTGCACGACTCTGGCTGTGGTTTTCATACTAATATTATCCGCTTTTATCACAAAGACACCAAGAGATCGTTTTCTAAAGAGAAAAACAGACTGTGATCTCAGGACAGACAGATGCTGGTGTACATAAAACATTCAGTAATGCTACAGTACATCTTTCCATTACTGTAAACTAACTGTTATTCTGTTCATATAGTTTTCTCAGGGGATGGTGAGTTGCTTCAGCTGGTAAAACACAATTTGTGTTTTATCACACAACAGGCACATCCAGGAAACCATGTGGGACAAAAAACAGACACTTCTCATTTTCCATCAATGTGTCTGATGATAGATAACGGTAACTGAATCAGACGTTGACTGATGTCCAGTAATAAAGAACAGATGCTGTGAAGACAGTCAGTTACTGTTATCTGTTATCTGTCTGAGACAGCAGTCAGTGACTAACTTACAGTACACACGCTTCCTCTCTGCTGTTCAAACCGTCGTAATAAATTGCTCAATGTGGTTTACAGAAACAAAGCTTTTGAATATTTAATCAAATAATATTCTGTTCATATTGTTGTTAGACTGTTCATATGCTCTTAAAAACTCTTCAGCAGTTCACTATCCTGCTGTGTGCTTTTCTGCTTCAGTGTATGAAAGAGACTCTTTTGTCTCATCGTGACTTTGCTGGAATCTGGACTCATGATCGCTGGTGTGCAATAGATTTCCCACTTCCCTTCGGCTCGACCGTTGATGCATCATTAAGTGTTTATTCCGCCGTCTCTCGTATTTAGGTGATGTTCACGGTTTGAATTCGTGCCAATCAATACAAATAAAATAATTGCCATGGTAACATGCTCTCAGTGTGTGGAGATCCGGGGAAAGCCTCTCGTTCGGCCAAACAGCTCATGACTCACGTCTTCCCTGCGCTGCACAACTCTGGCAAACTTTCCCATCGTTTGTAACATCTCAGTGAGGCGCTTTTCTCCTCAGCCTTTCTGACAGCCAGAGGTTCTCAAAGCATGAATATCACATGCGTGTCAGTCAAAACAAAAGGGCCCTCAGCAGTTTCAGTAAACCCTCTTTGTTGCCCCCGATCTGAGGTAACTCCATGATGAGAACCAGAGGCATTCCAGAAAACAGAGCTTTTCCAGTTAAATGTGTGTGTCTGACTGGCTCTACTTGCTTTGAATTATACTGGTCTAAAATAGGAAATTCTTTCAAACATCCTCCTGATTCTGGTAAAAGGGATTCTGATATGATCTGTTTTATTGTTGTGTCTTGTCACAACATGAACGATGTGTAATATCACTGGATTCTGAAACCATGAGCTGCTGCTGCTGCGTGTTTTACTGAATCTGCTGTGAACTGGTCTGAATGCAGTCAGCAGAAGAATACAGTTATACTGTAAATCACAGCAGACGCTTTCCTTAATATTCAACAACCTGAACAGAAATTCCTTCATAGCAGATTAAACCTGAAACATGACAATGTTTCTATATTTAAAACTTTATTAAACTTTACGTTTCACTCCAGCTGAAGCTTTGAAAATAAATGATAAATTAACACCAGCAATAAAAATGATTTAGGAAATTAAATTTGACTAAACTAAACTAAAGGCAAAAACATAAACATTAAACGTACAGTAAATGAACTACATCATCATTTAAATACAGTATTACATCATCATTCCAAATCTTTGCTTTACACATTGTTAAACCTGTTGACAGTTTATTTATTTATTATTATGGATGTTTAGAAAATAACAGGTTGTGTTGTGTTTCACATATGCCACGCAAGAACCTGCATAATAAAACAATAAAAAAACTGTCGATCAATGAATCAACTTTCGTAACTTCCTATCGCAATGGTGTCACTAAACAGGTAACCAGTAAAGGGAACTGGTTGTGGCTGCAGCACTTCCCAGCAGGAGCGTCTTTAAATCATTTAAAAGCTGTATGACATGTTTTAACATGTTTTTCTGATCATTCATTTCTCTGATCACATGAGTCAGTTGTGTTGTCATCCATCAGACGCAGTTCTCGTCAAACATTCACAATCACACTGACATATTTCACCTGTATGTTTGGTTTTAGATCTAGGAAAGAAAACAGAAACAAAGCAAACAAGCTACACAGGAAGTTAAGACCAGACCATCTCGACTGACGACTCTGAGTGTCTGTAACACACAATAACTGATAGTTCTGCTGATGTGATGAAGTCCACAACAGATTATTTAGCAATGCAGGAAACAAGGGATAAAAACATGAGGCGGAATATTTGACACTTCCTGGAATAAAAGTGGAATACCGGTCTCAGAACCTGGACTGAGGCAGACAGAGAGAGGAAGGGTGAGAGAGGGACAGAAAATGTGAGTCTGTGTTGGAAAAATCCACTTAAGCATGTTGGTTTGCTGCTCTCTGTGTTCCATCCGACTTACGGCTGCCGGAAGACTTGTACACAGCCAAAACCAAGACTTCCATGTTAGTGAAATGATACCCCATCCCAAAACCACAGCTCACAGCCTGTCAATACTCTTCAACAGGAAACACTGCCAGTGTGTTTACATCCTTTTGTTCAAGTAGATTTTTCAGTTCATTTTAATGAGCTTCAAACTTGCAATCTGTAATTTTTTGATTATAAAATATAATAAAAATATGTTGTTTTGAAAAGCATTTTTTGCAGCATTTGTTAACTTGTTACTTATAGCTTTCCAAAGCTGTGTGTTCTGTGGTCAGATTATTGCCTTTTACAAGGACATTAAATGTCTGGAATTTTTTTGTTCAGCTTTGACTTGTCGTGGCATCTTTTGATTCCCACAATGGAGGTTACCTGTTGTCATGTAAGTAGGGCAGTTCTCTGTGGCTGCCCGTGTACTCACAGTAAGATGAAAGCAGTCACTTGATCGTCTTTCTAGGGTGTTTAAACTGCACACTGAACATAAACACAACAGTGCACGTCCGTGTATTAAGCAGTTTTTGGTTCCAGAGGCCAAATTTCCACTGAAAAAGACTGTGTACTAAAATGCATATTAAACACATATGATTGTTGGCTCTTTCACTGGAGCATCATGGGTAGTGTAGTTCCACACCAGCTTTAAAAATAAGTTATGCAAACGTATGCCTCAATCTAAGCAGTTTGAGGAGACACAGGAGAAAAGTTTTAAAAGCAGACGGATTCAACTAAAATCTCATTTTTCTTTGCAATTGCGAAATTCTTCGTAAGTTTCCTGCAACAGACTTCAGAACATGCGGAACAATGGCAAATAATTTGCATTTGCATGGAAAGGTTTCTGCATGCTGAATTAATGCACCTGGCATTATTTTACCTCAGGCAGACAGAGAATGTCACGTGACACAGTCTGGACCAGTGAACAGACTGCTGGAGCGGAGCATGAACACAGATGAGGGCAATGAGGCCCCTGTGCTGCACGCTTCATAGTGCTCCACTGCAGGGAAACCATGTGACTTCCAGATGGGGGAGAGCGAGGAAAGGGGGAGGGAGAAAGATATATAGAGGTGGTCAATGGAAAGAAGGTCAACGAAGGACATTTAAAGATTGATTTCTTGGCAAAGAACAGATGAGGAGGGAGAGGTAAGGATGCCAGTATAAAGAACAGCATAATAAAACCACAGGAGTAACAACAGAGTAACTCTGAGATCTGACAGAGAAAGCACAAGAGATCTGTATGATTCACATTGTATACAGCTGAAAAACTCTTGTGTCTCCAGATCAAACTCAGAGAACACAACACACAGTTATGCTTTTCATTTCATTTGTCTGGATTTTACAGGCCTGAGGTTTTGTTCAACGGAAGACGTGCCCGAGCGCGTGTCAGGATCTGTACACAGATGAGTGTTTTCTCCACTTCCTAATTCAAAAGACAGAGTGATGATTATGAAATGTACAGAACAAAAAACGTCACACAGCTGAAATGTAGACAAGGAGGAAGTTGAGTGGATGTTTATTCAGTTACTATGGAGGCCGAATGGCTCAAGGTTCTGCTAAATAAACCTTTGAACAGGTCAAAGACATTTAAACTCTGCATTGAAGGACAAACAAAGAAGAACGTACAGTTAGAGAAACTCTGTGACTCACAAGTTAATTGTAGTTTGCAAACTTCTGAAGGTTTTAACATTGTGCAGGTCAGTGTAATTTCTGACTGCTTTACATAAACACAGTCAGTCCAGTAAAGCTATACGTACATAAAGACAGTTTTAGCAGTGCCGGTAAGACTCTAGAGTTTCACAGGTGCCAGCCAGTGTCCCCGCAGTTCAGAGAACTTCTGGGGGAGTAAAATGAACTTTACGGCACAGCTTTATGAAAACACAGAATAAATCACTCAGCACGCTCAGGTTAGTATCACCAAACAAATTTGACAAAATGGAGGTTCAAGGCTCACAATGCTAAAATTCATTTTTAACTTTAGTATTTTTGTCTTGTTTAACAGTTAAAAGATCTAATATCTAATCATTCCTAAAACAACACATTTATTTGTTGTCTGAGAAATTCTAACAACAATTTAGCAAAATTTAGGTTTAAAATTAAATAGGTTTTCTTACTCTATTGGCAAATTGTTTTTATTCTTTTTTAAGCACAAACCAAGATTTACTGTTTATGCTTCTAAAGTACATGTATCTTGCATGTTTAGATATTTTTACTAGAAACTGATTTTTAGCTAAGATTATTAAACTATAATTTTGTTTGTTTCTACAAAAAAGCCTTTATTTTGCACAGCACGGTTCACCATAATATATTTTCCACAGACAACCAGAAAGAATAAAAATCATTCACAAGCGATTCACTTTAAACATATTTACACGTAGACCGTGGGGAACATACAGTAGCTTTACACAACAGTCTGTGGTCTGTTGCATACAACTGTGCTCATGTACAACAAACATTCATTAGTCATGAAGTCACATGTTTGTAGGTGGGCTGAAGTGGCCATTTCTCGACAGAAGCTCCTAACTGTAAATGTGTGAGCAAAACAAAGACATTTTAAGGCAATACCACAACCCTTAAGATTTGACTTCCTCTTCAGAACTACTGACAATAGGACCAGAACAGCTGCGGGGAGCTTCTGCTGGATGTTCGGTGGTTTTCAGTGGTTTGACCCTGAACAGTTTACTGGAAAAATCTTTCTTCAGGTGTAACCAGGAGTGAAAAACACATGCAGTATAAACCAAGTTCCCTTAATGTTTTAAGTAGGAGCTCTGGATAAATAAGTAAAAACATCTCGTAATGAGATCCTTATTTAAAACTACTCAAACAGCAATTAGATTTGAATTTTATCTAGATTTTAAATGAATCTTTTAAGCACCGACACTGAGAAAAGTATTTAAACAGGACACATTGCTCAAAGGAATAAAGATGGTAACATCATGCAACATCTTTTTACTAATTATGAAATGTGTTTGGCTTGCTTTGACATTTCTCGATGACTTCTCAACACAGACCCCAGATCAGCGCTGTAACTTACGACTATTACAAAGATGACAGTAACGTCATCAGCTGTGCGTTGTGCAAAATGATTAAATGATGAACAGCTCATTTACCACATTCTCTATTAATTGAGATCATTACTACGAGTGTGTTGACTTAGGAGGGATGGATTGCACCCTTAAAAGAGTATGTGGAACGCCACCCTCCATCCACAAACAACAGCAGCTCATTTGGGACGTACACATGTGTGTGTATGGTGTATTTTCAGCCCCGGGGTTTATGCTTATTGGAAAGGCTTTGCCCTCTCTCTCCTTTCTGAGAAGGAGTCAATATTTCTCTGTCTCTGCCTCCATTCGCAGCTAATCTCATTTAAAGTCAGAGAAACGGCCCATCTGAGGGAAGAACAGGGTATTTCTAAGACATGGGCCAGTGCATGTACACATGCATGTATGCGAGTGTGCACGCAGTGACTGCACCTCCTCAGCTGAGCGCAAAGGCAGTTTCACAGGCGTCTTTCACTGCAGTTTCACCATCCTGATTTCCTGCAAGGACCCTGCACCTGCATGCGCATTTGCATCACTGTCCAAGCTAACAATTGTTAAAACATTTCCATAATGTTTCCATAACGAACAACAGTCTGTGTTATTTGTCACTAGTAATACAATAAGGACAATAATGGACATTAAAATAAAGCAAAATCAATGTTCTGTTGAATTGCGTTCCTTGTTTAGCTACTGCTGCTGACTCTGAGCAGGAAATGAAGAGCTCAAGGCTGTTTCTGTCTGTTTATTTTGGGTGTTGTGATGCACATGAGAGCTGTCACTCAACAACTCATCTGCTCAGCACACACATTAGTCAGATGATTTCCTGACAGGCACTCTGCTATGAAAGCTTTAGAAAAGCTAAGTGACCACAGCACGAAGCCTTTGCTACAAAACCGTTTTAATATTCACATAAACATTAACACTGTGTGTGAAGATTATCAGTACCAGTCTGAAAATAATGATGAACACACCAGAACCGGCATATAAAAGATTCTTCTTTAAACACAACAGGGAACGTGTTCCTAGAGCTTTCAAAACAACATTAATTTAATGCTTTTTTACTCACTGAAAACATTTGTAAAACATTCTTACAACCTAAAATTGTTACAACCTAAAGTTTTCCCGATAAACCTTCCTTCCATTCTGCTGCTCTGGAATAAATATGCAGCGTTTACAGTAACATACAGCCCGTTCATACATAGTTTTGGTCAGAGTAAATATGCAACGCAATCAGCAGCCGAAAAAACTCATTCAAACAGAGTTCCAGTAAAACCATGCGGGAGCTGTTTCTCCAGTTCTGAAAATACAAGCATAAAATCTGCTGTAGCACAACTGAGACTTGTGCTGTGAATAAACTCACATTTATTCAGTGTTCTTGACTGGACACTTACCCCTATTAAATATCTCAAATTCAGCTTGTGGAGCTTTTACTGTTTGAACTCTCCAACAATCTCCTCAATTCCCGCCAAATCCTTCCGCTAACCTCAAAAAGTGATGCCTCAGCAACAATGTTAGGTTGTAAGAACATTTCCCCAATGTTTCCATTAAGTAACAAAAACTGTACAAATGTTATTTTGAAAGCAATAACGTTTCATTAACGTTATTGCTTGACTATGAGAACATTCTTCGAACATATTAAATTCTTTTTAATTTATTATTTGTTTACCTTTCTAAAAAGGTTCCACTAACAACTTAACAATAACTTTCTTGATACATATAAAATATATAGTGTTAAAATGGTTCAACTAATGTTTTGATAGCTTTTAGAGAAGGTTAACCAACGTTCTGAGAATGTTCCCTGTTAGCTGGAGCTAAATCAAACTGAGATATAGTTCAAATATTACGTACAGAACAGGCAAGAATAGAGTGTATATTATTATATTAATATTAACAGAACTTCTCTCATGCCCTCCAGTCAGAGAGTTAAAGTCGAGCTTGACATCAATAACAAACGCTCTCATCTGAATATAATGTAAGAATCAGGTGCCAGCTGGCACACCTCATCCACCCCCCCACTCTCATGTCTCTTCCTGGAAACCCAGACAGCTGCTGGACTCACTTTCACCGCCTCTCCAGATTCCTCCTGCAGGATTTGATTCGAGTCCGTCTGGCAGATCAGATCTGCCTCCAGAAACACAGCCAGTAAACAGCAGGAAACCTCCACTGCATGACATCACAGCAGCCAGTGGTGGCTCGTGTGTGTTTGAGTGAAGGGAGTAAATAAGAGCTGGGCGTGTGAGACAGACATCTGAGTACCGGGTTTCAGTCAGGAAAAGATGCCGGCATGCCTGATGTGACGCGGTTTGTGCAGCTGAGAGGTAATAATGAGACAAGAGTAAACAAACATGTGTTGTTATTACTTATAATTATAAAAGTAATTATGTTTTATAGTAAAATGCCTTCCATGTGGCCAATACTATAAATATCTATATAATTAATATCATATAAGTGTCCAAATACGCTGCAAATATGTAAGTGTCTAAAATCAGCATTGCAAACTTTAGAGAGTCCCAGCAAAGCATATAATGTTAATGTTTTTATAATCAAATACACATCTTGACATGTATTTTTCTCTACACTGCAGTCTCCCATACTGAACGTGCGCCCGCGTGTGGACAGTGTGAGTATTACAGCGCATGTCTGCTCTATGTGCGGTGTACATATGTATCTATGTATCTAATGTACGGTGTACATTACAGGACATCCTCAGACCTCAGTCATACAATGAAAAGGCGTCTTGCCTCAGACTGAAAGGCTTCACAGCATCACCATGTGTTTGTCTTACTGTGAGAAAAATCCTCGTTGGATTAATGGTTAACTTGGTTAATGTTCAAACCACTGAACTAAACTGAGCTAAGCTGAAGCTCAGTGGTTAGAGAATGGCGTTAACAAGGTCATGGGTTCGATCCAGGGGTTTGCACATACTCAGAAACAATGTATATGTATAATGCAATGTAAGTCGCTTTGGATAAAGTTGTTTAAGTTATAAGCTGTTTTACATTCATGCAGTCGTGTAAACTAATCGATGTTCACGGGTACCATTAATCATGTCTGGAAAAAACAGATCTCAAATTGATGATTTACGACTAAACCAAAGTACAGCAACGCGTCGCGCACTGAAGCGTTATACGGAAGACCTGAAAACGAGACGATGTCAACAGCATGGACGTTTCCAGCTCGTTCACTGCTGCACTGTTTACTTAAACACCGCCGTGTCGTCCGCGGAAGTCCGGCTCGGCTCTATTATGCGTCCACGCCGGTGGTCGCAGGATCAGCCGTTCGCACCGTGGACCTCCGTAGCGACACGGTCACCAAACCCGGAGCTGCCATGCGCCGAGCCATGGCGGAAGCAGAGGTCGGCGATGACGTGTTTGGAGAGGACCCGACAGTCAACGGTGAGACGGACACGGTCATTACACCCAACGCACGGAAACGTTCTCAGAACGATGGCTAACGTCCCCATGTGTTACCATGTGACCTGTTACACACACGCACTTACTGTATCTTATGTGAGATACACACACATGCAAATTTATTTATACATATATTTAAACCTCTTGACTTAGTGATTGTTATCAGGATGTGAAGAGACTTTCAACCAGCATAACAAAATGTTTCTGGGGAAAATATGCATTCACTGCTTTTAAATCAGCAATCTGTAACTGTTAATAGTTAAACAAAAACATAACAATCTAATCTTCTTACCCTGATTCACAACAGTGAGATTATGACAATGATTTATGATTTGAGCTGTCCAGTCTGATTTAACAGAAAATGCCAGTTTGGCTTCATTTGACTTCAACATACATAAAGAAAAGTTTGTAAAGTAACCTGCAGTTTTATGATTTAACAGAGATGGTGATAGAGAGGCAAAAGTTACAGTTTGCAGCGGTTATATTTACATTTACATTTACATTTAGACACTTGGCAGACGCTTTTATCCAAAGCGACTTACATTGCATTATACTACACATTGATCACTATACATTGAGTATGTGCAATCCCTGGGATCGAACCCATGACCTTGGCGTTGTTAACACCATGCTCTAACCACTGAGCTACAGGAAAGCTATATATATAGTATATTTACTGTACTTACTATACTATAACTATATTTTAGTAATAGACATTATCATTTGTTTAGTAATTAAATTGAGTAGATGTGTCTAAACTTTTGAGGGGTAGCGTATAATATATATTCATATAGATTGTGTGTATGACACTGGTTCTGCTGTTCTTTCTGTAGAGCTGCAGCAGATAGCTGCTGGTATGTTTGGCATGGAAGCGGCTTTGTACGTCCCCACAGGAACCATGAGTAATCTGATTGCAGGTAAGATAACAGCATGAGACCCACGGCTGTTATTAAAGCTAGTTTGTGTTGTATGTTGGTAAAAGTTTGGATGTAAATAGACAGAATTCCACTGTTTTTCACCTGGTGTTTAGTGATCTATATCTCAGCTTGAGTGCTGCCTTTGGCTGTTTATGTTCTTACAACATACAATTGTTAGCTGGGTATTTTTCTCTTACACCTGTCTCTCTCTGTCTCTCAGTTATGGTGCACTGTAGAGAGAGAGGAGATGAGATGATTGTGGGTGACCTCTCTCATATTCATGTCTATGAGCAGGGTGGAAGTGCACAGGTATGATGAAGACACGTGTTGTTTTATTTTGTGTTTAGTGAATGACAGTGGCATTAATCTGCTGTGTGATGCTACACATACACTGTTGAACTGCACACGTGTTGACGGCTTGTATTTGACATGTGATCATTATCTGTAAATGTGGTCTCATGTTTTCCTCTCTTAATAGCTGGCAGGGGTTCATTCTGCAACACTGAATACACGTGCTGATGGCACCTTTGACCTTGATCAGCTGATCTTCAAGATCCGCCATGGTTACCCTGACCCGCACTACCCACGCTCTCGCCTGGTGTGTGTGGAGAACACACACAATATTCAGGGAGGTCGCGTCCTGCCACTCTCCTTCCTGCAGGAGGTGAGTGACCTGAACCACTCAGCGGCCATCTTTAAATCAAATGAAATCATTCACATTTATTTTGTTTTAAACACATTTAAATTAAACTAGCACATGTGGGGGTCACATGGGTTATACACATACCTCTGGCCATACATTGTAATGTTTACTTTACAATGTAGAATATGAATGTGTGTTTTGTGCTCGCAGCTTCGTTCTGTGGCTGATAAGTTTGGTCTGGCTGTACATATGGATGGAGCAAGAGTCATGAACGCAGCTGTAGCTCAGGGTGTCCATCCCTCGGTCATATTACAGCACTGCCACTCCGTCAGTGTGTGTCTGTCCAAGGTACTTTTAATATGTAATCTTTGTTACCTCGTTTACTTACATTTCCTTGCAGAATAACTTGGAGTTTATATATTAAGTATAAGACACAACTAAAATATTGTCTTCAAGAACCAATCACAGCTCTTCTAAACTGAATGCAGAGTAGGCGTTTTTTTTCCAGAAACATTTATTTGTCCACCTCAACAGTTCCCTGTTAGTGGGGCGGACTCATTTGATGTGACTCGTGATTGGCAGGGTCTGGGAGCGCCGGTGGGAACTATGCTTGCTGGCTCAAAAGATTTCATACAGAGAGCAGTTCGTGTCCGCAAGGCGCTCGGAGGAGGAATGCGTCAGTCGGGCATCTTGGCGGCAGCTGGTAAGATCGCTCTGTCAGACATGATGAGCAGACTGGAGGAGGACCACCGGAATGCCAGACACTTTGCTGAAGGTGACAGAACCCACAACAGCACACAAGCGCACTGTGACAATAGCTAATGTTTCTGGATCCAAAGTTAAAAGTCTGATAAAATATCTCTCATCTTCTCCCTTACAGCTCTGGTACAGTGTGACAGTTCACTGTATCAGGTGGATCTGGAGAGCGTGGAAAGCAACATTCTGAGGTTCTGGCTGCGGGACCGTGACATGAGCCCGGCAGAGTTCTGTGAGCGGATGGCAGGGGTGGATGAGCAGGAGGTGAAGGCTCTGGGTCAGGGGGTGCAGGTGCTCATGTTTCCTCATGTTGGAGGTTCAGTCAGAGCTGTGTGGCATGTGGGCATCAGTGAGGAAGACACGCAGCTGGCTATACAGAAGGCCCGGTTTGTGGCCCAGCAGTACCGGCTCCGGTCGGACAGGGCAGCATGACAACAAGAATCCTTGACCAATCAGATTTTTAACTTTAAAAAACTCCAGCTTAAATGCTTTGGAGTGAACTAAACTGTGAATTATATCGTAATATGACATTGACCAGCCTGCACTCCAGTTTTAAAATTCAGCAAAGACTCTCATGATTATAAAATGATGTTACACTAATACAGCTTGTTCTTCATCTTTCTCCAGCACAATCCAGTTTTGTAATGGTTTCTCCCATTAAACTGTTCTGATTGACGTTTTAATTTTGTTTTATTGCTGACGTTGAGCCCCAGACACGGTTTAAAGAGTGACAAAATAAGTTTTTATAGAGCAAAGCACCTGTGATATTTTTTACAGTTTATTATTTTCATCAGCTGTTACATAAGAGTTCCTCGTAAAGATGCGACACGCTCAGTGCAGAGACAAATCGTCATGACGACCAAGCAGCAGTCGCATTTGCTGCAGTGGGTGTCAGAAGGGGACCGGGGTCGTTGTGTAGTCTTGCTCAGTAACTGATTTTTTTGTAACCAAAAAAGTTGTCTGCAGAGCTCTCATGTAAACCATGTTATCTTGATTCATAAAGGCAATCTGTTGTGCCAAAATGACCTGAATTCTCTTGATCCACTTCCTGTAACGTTGCATTTGCACTGCTCTGAGATCTGTGGTTGTGTGTAATATTACAATATTACAGTTGTCTGTTAGTCGAGGGAAAATCGGCCTTTTGATGCACAAATTCTTTATGATGACAGGGAAACCAGTTCACAAAAATCATCACATCCACAAAGCACAACATCATTTACACAACACAACATCATTTACACAACACAACATCATTTACACAACACAACATCATTTACACAATCAACATCATTTACACAACACAACATCATTTACACAATCAACATCATTTACACAACACAACATCATTTACACAATCAACATCATTTACACAACACAACATCATTTACACAATCAATATCATTTACACAACACAACATCATTTACACAATCAACATCATTTACACAATCAACATCATTTACACAACACAACATTATTTACACAATCAACATCATTTACACAACACAACATCATTTGCACAACATCATTTACACAACACAACATCATTTACACAATCAACATCATTTACACAACACAACATCATTTACACAACACAACATCATTTACACAATCAACATCATTTACACAACATCATTTACACAATCAACATCATTTACACAACATCATTTACACAATCAACATCATTTACAGAGACATATAACATCTCAGGATTTGTTTCTGTATGTTGACGTTACAAATGAAAAAGGAATGTAAAATGTGAGCCAAGCATGTACTGTTACATGTGATCATACATCATGACACAGTTTCTATAACTCTGATCTATTTATATGAATTACAGCTCACTGACAGCTCTACAGTACAGCTGAAAACATCAGCTACACCACAGACATATACAGAAATAAAACAATTCAAAATGAAGCAGGAAGGGAGCAGTTTTACACTGGTGCTACAGAATCTTCATACTGGGTTACAGGAAGCATCCTGGTAGCCAGCAGTAGGAGAAGGCCAGTTATCACCTCCAGAAGACAGGAGAGCCAGGCCATGTCCATAGACCAGCCGAACCATGTGTGTACCTGCTCCATCTCCTCCCGGCCCACCCGCCTCTCAGTCTCTTCCAGCGCCTTTTCAGAGTACCTGATGTACAGACTCACCCCAGAGAGAGTCAGAAGACCTGAGAATACACATGCAGGAGCGCACCCGCGCAGCCCAAACCAGTTAAGAACCAAATCATTTACCTTGTTCTAACAGATATTACTTGAAATACAGCAACAAGATGTTCTTGGATTAATGCCACATAGAGAAATAAAAAATTACCATTCAGATCTAACATGACTTCTTAAACAGCGACTGTGCATCATTATACAATAAACAAACAGAACACGCACAGCTGCAATCCAAAACGTTTGTCTCTCTACATTGCAGCTTTACTGCACGAGACGCTTTCCATGTGCTTCTGTTCATGGTGGTAAATGCAGGACTTCATTGATTATTAAGTGTGAAGATTTATGACTTGATTTATGATTTATGTCACGCAAGCCAGTGAGAAGACACTCTGCTGCAGCTGCAGGCTGTTAGATGCGCTTTGCATGCGAGATGAAGTGCAGGCCAGCTGTGTCTCAGTCGATACACACGAAAGCAACAGCAGTGAGTGCAGTGGGAGCCAAATTCTCCTGGCTGGGATGTTTATACGGCTTTAGAATATATATTTATGTCTCATGATGAAGCAAAACAATACAATCGTACTTAAATAAGACTCTGATTCATGATCAAATTCTGACTAGATCAGAACAACTGGAGGCTGTTTTATTACCCTTATAAATCCACTCAAATCTGTTGTGCTTGTACTTTTCTGCTTCACCTTTAGATTGCCTGTTTCAATCACTGAAATAGCTGGAGGGGAGTTTACTAGGGTGATTATTTAGGGTGATTTTAGCCTTTCAGTTTCCTCCAACTTCATGTTATTCACAGAACTGCACAGTTTGGAAATCACAGGTAAAGTTCATCAGACTTACTGCACAGCAGGAAATATGAAGCAGATCCGATGAGCAGCATCCGACCTCTGGCTAAAGAACTGACAAGTCCACAGATGCCTCCAAACACCAGCATCACCAGACTCAAGGGAAGTAAAACAGCAATCCCTCTGTGCATGACTGAGTCAA
>JAZGTJ010012831.1:0-15529 GCA_036877575.1 Botia almorhae
ACATGCTAATGACAGGGAACAATGTTTCGATGGGCTTCTGTTCAGGAGCACTTTTTATTACAAATCAGATTTTTAAACGCACACAAAGAGATGTTAGAAAGAAACAGACAGATTATTCTGCTAGGTGGCATGTTTCAGGCAGTGTCTAATTTTGGTTTCCATGGCATGTTGAAGCACCCAACTGGAGCACAAATGCTACGGAACGTAGGGGCTGTCGAATTCCTAACACAGCTCTCACCTAATGTGGATCCTCACCTCCGTACAACTGTAGACAGCATCTTCCTTCAGCTTTTCCACCTCCCAGAGGCCCAGGCAAGTTGTCCACCCACCACCACCCAATAGCAACACTCTGTTGCCGTGCTGCAGACAGGTATAAAAAAAGTTATATTGATTTTATATTCATTTATTCCACAGATTACTGTGTGTATTGATGTCATCATTACCATTTCAAGGTTGAATGGCTGTGGCATGTCCTTCTGAGTGTACATATGTGCACTGTCTGATTCAAGGCATAGACGAATATGAATGTACTGGTTTCTGATTAGGTTTTCAGCTACAGCTGGTTTTGTGTTCTCAGAAGGGGACTTTTCGGCTAGGGGATATTTCCAGTGCGGTAAACCCATTCAGACAGATGCTCCATCCCCCAGAGTATCAGGTGGGTGACATCAACTTTTAAACATCGCATAACTTTTTGTTAAACTAACTTTCAAGGATAGCTTGAGTTTATTAAATGTGTAATATAGACGGCTGTAAAAATATATGTGTTAAGTAATTTAATATAATTTATTATTTACAGAATTTTTACTTGCCCCACCACAAATGTGATCATTTCTTATTCTTATCAATTCTTATTTTATTTCATTGTACTATATGTCTGTCAACAAACTTTGTTTATGTTTTCTAATTAAAAATGTATTTCTTAATGTGTAATTTATAACTTCAAATGACATTCAAATGAGTCTTGTAGGACTTTTATTAACCCTTATTTACATTTACATTTACATTTACATTTAGTCATTTAGCTGACGCTTTTATCCAAAGCGACTTACAAATGAGGAAAGGAAGCAACTTCGGTTACAATAAGAGRCATTCTATTTCACCACCACTTTTAAAAAACTTCATATTTGCTTGGTAACATTGGTAAAACAAACGTTTAACATAATTAACATAGGCAACCTACCTGGGTAACATATTTAAATAAGCAGAATTCAAATCAGCAATGTTCTTTACATCACAGAAAACCAGATGTTTAGGTTTGCAGGACATAAAATCATGTACATGTTCAGTTAACATGACATGAAACACAGCACTTGTCCCACAGAGCACATGATGGTTTCATTATCAGACTCAAGTCTGTTCCTTGACCACTGGGTCTTTTAGTCTTGATTTTTCTATATGTGTCTGCATGTTAAAACTTTGCACTTGTGGCATTATTTAAGATCTTTATATTCCGGAATATCTGTAAGATGCCTGAAGTTCTCTGTTTTTCCATGACTGTCTTTGAACATAACCGATCGACATATATTGTCATTAGATGACAGATATGTGTGTCCTCTCCTTAGTGTGATTGTTCTATTAATACTGTCTAACATATGTTCTGTTTCACAGATCAGTCTACTAACCTGTCACATGCCATGTCAACCATGTCAATCCTTAGTTCCCTCAGAAGCGACAACCACAATTTAGTATCGACCACCTGCAAGCTTTTCTGTGATGTCATCATGAAAGACTTTCCTGCTAAAATCTTCCTCCAAAGGCCAAGCACAGTGCAGGTAAGATTTTAATTTCATTTCTGTCTTAGATCTTAAAGCTGTTAACTTCTAATGAGGCCTTGTGGCTTCTCATAAGCTCATAAGTGACATTGATGAGTCCGATATTGTTAGATTCCATAATACTAGTTCTATTTTTATAATTCAGTATCGTAGAATCTGATTGGTTATGGAAAAAGTTCATGTCTAGAAAGTATTGAAATGACATTGAGAAACCATGTCTTGTGTTTAGGGCTGTGTTGTGGTGATTAGCTGGCAAGCTTATGCTAGTCATTTTAATACAAGCATTTAAGGCAAAGTGACAAGTATTTTTGTAAAATGTGTGTCGGCATAAATACCTTTGAGATTGTCTTTATGATATGTCAACTAATCCTAATGCCCTCAGTGAAAATGACTCATTGTTGTGATATGTCAGAATAAAGTTGCTTTGGAGCATTTTCTTCATTCACCTTTAATATCAGCTCCTAATGCTCATGGTCCTTTGTATAATTGTTAAGGAATTGAAGGTTTCACTGATTCTGACTCTAGTTGATCAATTCAATTAAGTTTATTCAATTGCTCTGATTCATTGCCCTCAATTTAGTACCACTGGAGGGGTAGTGAATTTTAAATTGGTACAAATTACACAACTTAAAAGTCACTATCAGGTAGCTGTTTATTTAGTGCCTAATTGAATGAAGAATCACTATTTGACGCTTCAAGTCAACCTGAAGTAAATATTGACCCTATTTACTTAGTACATGGCCTTATTGCTCACAATTCATCATTGCTTATAACTGCATTGGCTGAGCAGTGTGTTTGATCTGCTTTTATTTCTGCATGTAGCTCATAGCATATGTATAAGAGTAAATAGAACATCAGTTTCTACTTTATATATTGTTGCATCCTTAGAGTCTCCTGTCGCTTATCAGTCTGAGCACTGATGCTGATGTCATTTACCTGACATTCCAAGCATCAGCCTGTCTGGAGCAGCTTTGTAGAAACCCGAGGAGCCGCCTGCGTCTCTTTCAACAGGGATCCTTACTTCTGCTTCGCCCGGCGAGGTATCCAATACACATACTGAATACACTTACTTAGTCTAAGAAGGTTTCACTTTTATTAGTTAAGGTTCAAAGATTTCTTATTTGGAAAATCGAATGGTTTGTTTTATAAATGTGATTTTGAACTTGGTGAGGTGTCCTTTGTTTATGTAGCTTATTTATTCAGTTTTCCTCATTTTGGGATAATTTACATTTCATTGTCTTGCCCCTTTAGATCCTGTGTCTCAGATCTTTTCCATCTCTTTCTCTTAGAAGGTGAGGGAAACCCAGCGCTCTGGAGTCTCAACTCCAGAGGAATGCCAGACCCTCTGTAGTAGGCCGGCCCGGTCGGCAGGTGATGGCCAGGTTGGAGATGCTGCCTTTTCTAGGTTTATATATAGAAAAGCTCTATATATGACTGTTTGAAGCTGTTGGAAGTTCAAGTTTAATTGTTTCACATCAGAAACATTAGATGCCAAGCAAGTACATACAAGAAGGTATGTGGAAAAAATGTGTATATTTTCATTATATACTTTTTGCTTTTTATTGCCCACCCCACATATAAATATCAACGTCTATTCAGTATTCGGGATCAGTGCAAATTACACTGCTGTGGAGTTTAGTCAATCATAAGCAAGGTAATTTACATATAAGCCTTAACAGTAGCAAGAACAGCTGCTTAATTCTAAAGCGACAGATAGGGAAAAGCTAAAGGAGGAACTAAATACGGAAAAAAACAGGCTTTTTACATTTTTTCTTTGTTGCTCACAACTTTGTGTCTTTAGCGATTAAGGATTCTTTTTGATTGTGTACAGCAGCAGCAAGAGTCAGAGAAGGCTTCCCTCCAGGCCAGCCCAGCAGCCTCCCCTCACGCAGCTCCACCTGAAGCCCCCCCCAGAGATGGAGACGGAAGATTCACTGGAGCTGCAGCAGTGGAGCCTGGCTAAATGCGGCGCGAAGGCCGTAGATCACGCTCCCCCTCTTATGAACACATGTCAGAGACCTCTCAAAACCTCCTACATCTGCTGCTGTCCTCATCAAACACATGCTTCCAAAATTTAGACGTCTTTTTCAAATTCTCCTCTTCATTTCGCCCCTTTAAGAGAGCCTGAAGGTTTTCCAGCAGGCGCTGGAGGTGCTGGCGGCGACGCTGGGGCTTCTGGGAGAGTGTGTAGTCCCCGAGGTGTGGGACGAGCACAGCCTCACTGCGACAGAGCTGGCAAGTGTCTTTAAAAGCCCTCCATGGTGCAAAGCCACAGCCATGAGGCTGATGTCTGCATTAGCGCATACAAACACACACCTGTCGCTTTTCCGTCTGTGGCACTCCACTCACTCTTATGGACAGATGGTCATTGTAGAACGTTAAGCTATCAGTGCAAATCAATCGTGGCACAGCAGTTGGACGACTTAAACGTTCCTGTTTGCTCCTGACCACAATTCAGTACATCTATTGTTTCTGTCCGAAAACATAACATTTAAAAAAAACATTTTATACATGAATGTTAGTCGTATTGAGTATTATGACCTAATATTGAACAGTAATTGTTTACAGCGTTTAGTAATCTTGGTGGCTCTTTTTATTTTGTTTAATGTCTATAGCTTAATATGCCGAGACTACTGTTGTATAAGCAAGCCATTCAAAGGCTGATTTTCCTGGAAATTGTAAATACTGACTCTGGTGCTGTCAAAATGTTGTGTTTGTTTGGGCACCCTTACACAGCAACAATAGTTCAACCAATTGTGTGAGTTCAAAGCAGGTCTGTCGGTTTAACTTGACCGTTGTCAGGCAAGTGTTTGGAAAACCTGTTTTCAAACAATGATTATGTTTGCTATTTGTGTTGATGACACTAGTGACACAGAAATGACACACTTCAGATTTGTTGTTAAAGTATAAAGTGTGTTAATAGTAAATCTCATTAGTTGATAATAAATGTTAATTTGCACATTTAATAGCATTAAATGTTAGTTTGTATTTCTTTATACATTAACAGCTTTATTGTAAATAGTTACTAATAATGTAGAGAGTTGTTATACATCACATGCAAAGTAATGCTCCAAAGTTTACCATTGTTTATTCAGTTAAGAGTATTATATCTAAAATGACTCGCCTCTGCATTACACTACATCCATAAAAAGGATTATGTAGGTTGAATTACACGGATTTTCCAAGTTGCCCCTTTCAACTGCTTGTTGCCCATAGAAATCTTTTTTAAACATGCTTATTGTGCTCTGTGTGTGTGTGCACTTGCGCAAACGAGCCCCGTTGCACATAATTATATTTCAATGCTCAACTCTCTGCCTCATTGATCTTTAATGCGTGCTCATGGCGTTTTATCTTGAAAAACTGTCATTTAAAGAACTTTCTTTGAAATGCACAGGGCTCTTGCTGCCCCCTACTGGCAGGATGTTGCCATAAGCTTAGTTATCCATTTGAACTGTAGAACCAACCTTTTTTATTCTTTTTGTTAAAGTGGGAGAAATTTCAGGCATGTTTAGATGTTGGGAGATGTTCTGTGCTACCATCATGGCATGACCTCCACAGAATGGTCTTCATAGGTACTGCCATATTTAACAATCCGTCTCCTGCAAACCTTGTTACCTGTGGAGAAGGTGAGCGAGCATATGGCTGTTCCATTCTTAGACATTAATAAGCCATGTCGCCTTCTCTGAATGGACATATGGCCGTGTCCTTCACGGTCATTATTAAAACAAATGAATGTGTGAAAACCCCCAGAAGTCACTATGAAAGGGTCAATTGTTCAGATATGCTGTAGACCTAAGGACAGCGCTAATATTATGGACAAAATTATTTGTATTTATTTATTTATTTATTTAATATACACACTTGTGTTTTATTTTTGCTGTTGCACTTGTTAACACTTCACAGCATGTATTTTGTTTTTCCACAAAGGGCTGAAGAGATGCTATATTTCATATATGTCTTGATACATCTTTCAGTGTGGCGTACCCCATTATACACGAGTCAGCTGTGGCTTACCTAGAACAGGTTTGTTATGAAAGATACAGCCTGTATTGAAGGGTGTCTTGCGTCTCTAATTGTATGGAGGCCACATGCATCTTTCTAAAGAATGCACAGGCTGAGGTAAAAGTGTAAACCTGACAAGAAAAGATTGTTTTTACTTTAGGACATCTGCTAGAGGAACGCTTTTCTTAAATGAGGGATGCAGCTTGAATTATTGTTTGTCTTAAAGGAAGAGTTTACTCAAAAATTCATTATTTACTTGCCTTTATGTTGCTGTAACTTTCTTTCTGTGGAACACAAAAGTAGACTTGTTTTTGAAGAATCTTCCCACAGTTCTTAGCCACAGGCTGACATGATGACCATGGCTGCCAAGGTCCGAAAATTAGGAAAAAACCACTATGAAATGAACCATAAATGAAGTCCATGAAAGTGACAATGTTAAAACTAATGGTTTAAAAGTCTTTATGGTACATTTTAATGGTGTTTTTGTTTGGAGTTTTTTAATTGTTTTCCTTTTGGTTTGACATTGTCAGTGTAACAATTGCTGCATACAGGTTCCCCAGAAATGCCTTCTTTTGTGTTTCACAAAAAATAACAGCATACAGGATTGGAAAATTGGAGAAAAGGCTGTTAAATAATGAAATGCTCTATTACACGGTGATAAGAATCGACATGAACTTTTGGATCTTGCTGACCAAGCAATTGATGCTTTTCTGTACCATCAGCACTTACCGGTGGTAAAGGAATGCGTCCAGATTTGCTCCTATCTGTAGGTTACTTGCAATTATGGAAACTGTAAAACCACCACTGGCATCTGCTGTTTTGTGTGGCGCTGTGGTAGAGGTGTCATTGTTTGAAAATCTGTAAAAAGTCTCTTCGTGGGTGGAAGTTTAAACAGGCAAGCCCAAAGATATAAAAAAACAGTCAAAAGATATTTCTGAACTTTTTGTCTCACCCTCTGTCCCCGATGAAGATGAAAACCTACTACTGCACTCTGAGCGTTTTGAAGGTACAAGATGTGCTGTGGAAATTTGGCACTAGGGTCTATTTTGAGGCAGATCAAATAGAAAAGTGACAGTACAAAAGTCACTCAGTTTTGAAAACCCAAAACGATGAAATCAAGCTAAAACCATAACTTGTGTTACATGGATACTAGCTGGTCAGAGCTGGTTTTCAGTTGGTTGTAGCTTGTTTACGGTATGCTTACCTTAAACAACTTTTCCCAAATATTGGGAAAATTTTTCCCAAATATTTTTACAGTTAATTAAAGAATATAATAATTAAAAGAATAA
Source organism: Botia almorhae (assembly GCA_036877575.1). Classification (NCBI taxonomy): domain Eukaryota; kingdom Metazoa; phylum Chordata; class Actinopteri; order Cypriniformes; family Botiidae; genus Botia; species Botia almorhae. Next base: position 7,064 of record JAZGTJ010012831.1, read on the forward strand.
TTTAAAAATATAAAACTAATAAAAGTCATATTTACCAATCAATAACAATAAGCGAATAAGCAGCTTACTTATGTTCCTATACACTGCTTGAGCTGGTTGACCAACAAGACTAGCTAAAGCTGGTCTGACCTGGTATGTCCTCCAGGGAGTGTAATATTTTGGTGTACAGTACAATATGTAATAAAAAATGCTGTTACCCTTTGTACTGTGTCTGTATGTGTACAACATATTAAATTACTATCACATTTCCCTGCAATTCTATTACACTCCATATAGAGTGCCGTTGACCTCTGACCTCTGTAGAAGGTAACACGGCCACCATATTTTGCCCCTCATCCCCACAGGAATGCTTGGGAGTTCAGAACGTGGCCAAACCCGCCTCATCCATCTGCAGTGGTGTGCACTTCCTGCCTCACCCGCGCGTCCTATACAGCGTGTTTGGCCTTCAAGACCAAGCACGAGAGGTGAATTATTCAGCTTCCTGTTTCCAGCAGGCCCCTGCGTAATGCACAATAAAAAATATCTTGATATATCTATACACAGCTTGTTAATAAATAATGGAGCTGCGCTCGATGTTTAATGTGTTACTGAGGTCACGCTAAACTAATGTTTGACATTGAAAATGCTTTCGTATCACCGCTACTGGTGGCAGACCATAGCTGCAGGATTTGGATGAGATAGCTTGTTTCTAAGTGCGGTATCATGGAGCCATCAAGTAAGTTTATGTGCGATCCGAAGGTGAGCTGCCAAGGATATTCAGCTCTATCTGCTGACGGGACGATTGATGATGACAGTCGCAAGTTGGAGCAGATTTAATGAGGCACTTTACGTGGTCATTCCTGTATTACAGGTGCACACTCTTTTTTTTCTCCTCTCACACACGTACACACACACACATGCTCAAACACAATATAACCGTCAAACTGGGCCCCAAAAATTTTCTTTTTTAATGTAATATCAACATGTTCACAAGATGCCCAGGGCTGAATAGTAATATTCACTTTACATCACATTCTATTTTAATCAAGGTTATTTTATATATATTTTTATTTTTTAACTTGCGAAGATGCGTTTATTTTTTTAAGAGGCTCATAAAGCGGGGTTGAGTGGGCGGGGGAGGCTGGCTGTCGTTGAATATTCATAAATCTTGTCAAGGTCATCACGTTTGATTCATGTTTTGCCGAGGACACTGGGTAATTGGTTTGTTCTGTCAATAAAACTGAAGGGAAATGCTCTCCCGATGTTGCGTGTTTGTTTATCGTTGTGCTCAGCTGGATTTTCATTTGCAAGTCTTTTGTCTGCTTTGGCCGCATTAGATCCCGATGAGTTTATGTATGTTAGAGGTACACAGACACAGACGACGTCCTGGGAAACTGCATCCTGCTGATAAGTGAGCCATCTGTTGATAAGGGAGATGAGGTGTGTTCTCTGACAGCCAGGCTACGGGCCCCCCTCAGGCTTCTGTTCACCAAGCATCACATGTGAGTGTACAGCCAGTTTGCCAGTCTCTGCTGCAAAGTGCACAAAGTCAGCAGGTTTCTGACTGTTTGTTTGCGGTGTATATGCTTTTGAATGACTTCCGCCACCTTGTTTCAGTTTATTACTTTGCTTTTACCTCGCAGCATCTGTTGCCACACCTGACCAGTGCTGAAGGTGCCAGTATCTCTAGATCAGCACTGGACAGCTCCACTCTGTTTGCTTGATCAAAACTCTACATACTCAATAAATGTGTTGACATCAGGTTGAGTAATCCAAACAAATCATGTGAATTTAAACAGTCTGCAACTCACACCGCAAAGAAGAAAGGCTGCAATATTGATAGATGTAAATGTGAACCGGTAATGACTATTTTTGTATTTGAAATGATCTCATCATTTGACAACAGGCTGCTGAGGGCAGTAAATGCAAATAAGAGTTGTTTTTCAACTATCAATTTTCTGCCTCAAAATCACTGAAAGATCTGCTGGGGGAATATTTATCTGTATCTTAATTATGCTGCTCTGTCCCAGCGCAGTTAGTTTATTTGATATACTGCTCTCTCTGTATGGTGCTTTGTTCTCTCTGAGCAGGTGGAGTCTGCTGTGCAATATTCTCACATCAGAAGCTGTAGATGTAGTTTTACGGCGATCTGCAGCTGAATAGCTGTCTGTTGTTCTGCAAGGTTGTGTATGCAATCTATCCATGCATCCACGCATCCATGCATCCATCCACACGTCCATGCATGCATCCATGAATTCATATAAAAAAATGTATTAGATTCCTCAATGCATGCTGTTCTATAGAACTTGTGTTTATCAGACAAGCTTATATCCTTCATCACTGAGAGCGTCCACAACAATGCAGCGACGAGGCTCACATTCCCTCTCATTAATGAGCCTGTTATCATGAACGCAGTCAAAGAACACATGGACAACTGAAGCATGAACATGCAGCTTGAGATACTGGTGTCAGTCAAGAATAAGTCAGTTCTAATTTTACTCTCTCGTATGATCCGCACATCCCCGGGCTAAAAGCTTTATGCCGTATTCTGCGCTGCTAATGTGGCTAATTAAGGAGAATTACGCACAGAAATATTCTGGCAGTTACGCCACAAGCAAACTCTGATACGTCGCCTCCATTTGCTATGCCTGGTTAGCCTTTGCCGTCGGTTTTCATGTTGTTTTGGCTGTTTGTTGTGACTGCTTGCCTCTGAGGCTGTCTAGCTTTTGTGCTGCAGTGGTTTCTGTCTGACTGTTATGACTGCAGTGTGATTGTGTTGACTATGTAAACGCTTCTAGACTTAATTGTGATGGCTTGTTATGACATTTTCTCTACAATGTGGTAACTGTGGAATAACACCTTTCTAAACAACTTAGACGTGCAATGGCCTGCAGACCAAAAACTGCAGATGTGTGATTTTCCTCAGGCGTAACAGTGTCATAAGTTCTTCTGATGATTACCTCCAGTTTAGTGTTCCTCTGTTGTTATACAGTGGAATATAGTTATATAGTGTGTATAACTTTATTATCTACTTCGGAGAGGCCCAGAATATCTCAACACATGCTTTGCAGTGGTTTTTTGACACTAGAAGGTGTTCCATTCAGGTTCTGTATCATTATGTAGAGCATGAATTGCTTGTTGGAGCCCAGCATGTGCCTGCTGAGGAAGCTGGTGTTTGGAGACCCCTCACTGCGTCACAGTCTCGCTCAGCAGACGTCTCTTCTCATCACGTTGTTCAGAGGTACAACCTGCCATGCCCGGATGGCAACCACCAACAGGATTTCTCCTTACTCTCCGACTGTAAGTCAACGCGTTGTAGTTACAAAGTTGAGTTTTATTACCGAAGTTACCACTGTTTAACTTTAAATGGGCATCTTCATAAACGACCCTTCCAGTTCTCTGGGATTATGCACAAATGGCAAATATAATTGTTATAGTTCCTTGAACCTGCCAGACATTTATAAGCATTTCCAGCAGAGAGCTCCCTGATACGCTGTTTGTGAATGTTTGGTTGTTTGTGATCGTCTGGAGGTCTTTATCTTTTCGGTTTTCTTGTTTTGTTTTTCATTATTAGTATATAACAAATGAGCTGTGGTGTTTTGGCCCTTATAGCTTTGATTTTATTTTCTGTTATTTTTTCTACTTGCTTTCAGGATTTGGACCTTAAAGCTACAGCGTTTACATTTTTCTGATCTTTAAATGCTTCATAATTTCCCGTGTTAATATGCAGAGACAGAAATTACAGTCAACATCAACTTACTATATATTTAATGTTGTGAATATGAAATTCAAAAAAAACTTTTTTTAAGCCTCTCTATTAATAAAGTTTGGTAAAATAGCACAAATAAATGTTTGGTATGTTTTTTGCCTTGTATGATCTCACGCACCACAGATCTATATGCACAGTAAACTGTTTGACCTTTAAGCATCTGCGTTGTCAAACATAAAAGTGACAACAGTCTTTTAATAAAACAGAAATGCTTTGGCTTATGTTACAGTTAATTTCTTGGTTATTTAATCAGGACAGATAAAGCAGGCTCAGATACAGCCTTGTCGCCCCTCTCATTGCCTGCCTCTGTCATACGAAGATAAATCACATTTAAACATTCTAGCTGTGTATTAAACAAGCAGCTGTTTAATTTACCTATAAACTGACTTTCAGAGGATTAATTCTATATGAAACAAGTCTCATATTCTCTCACAGGTGTAGTCTGCCATTTCAAACTCCTTCACACCATGCAGTGAGTCCCTACTGTTCTGTTCCCCCTCTGTACTCAGACCTGCTGAGTCTGAAGCCTGCGTGAGAGGCACTGCAGATCACATGGAACAGAGCATGGCATTCTGGGATACATAGGCTACTACAGCATCTAAGAGCCTTTAGGAGTGATGTACCTGAGTAAGTTTTGATTTACTTGTGAGTTTGAGATCCCATGAAAATTGTATTTAAAGGTACGGTAGGCTAGCATGTGGATAAACTAGCAATAGCAAGTTAGCTTTGAAGCATAAGATTCAAACTCTTCCTTCAGAGTAATGTCCAAAATCCTCACCTCCGCCAGGACACATGAATGCAGTATGCAGATGTGTGCAAATAGATAATTTGACAAGCAAGGTGGATATCCTATCAATGCATTTGGGCCAAATGCATTGGTTGGAGAAATATTTTATGGTCCTGCACCTTCCACAGATATTTAAGATATATATTTATATAAATGTATTTAGACCGCTTAATGATTGCTATCAGGATGTGAAGAGACTTTCAAAAAATGTATCTGGAAAAAATTACCTGTCCTGCTTTTAATTTAGTTTTATGGAGTTTTTATTGGTTTTGTTTTTGGTTTTTGTTTTTAAGGATTTAAATTGTATTGAGCACAAACAAATCTGGTTCTGGATGTATGCCTTTTAATACACTATTGCTGTTTTTGTAACTAAGCTTATAATGAAATCTGTCTGGCCCTCTTAAAGTGACAGTTTACCCCCCAAAAATGCATGAAACCTTATTCTATTTATCTTTACAAATCAAGGTTTTACAGCAATCTGGTGCTTTCTGAATCCCAGGCCATGGTGTTACAGATAAGTGACATCAGATTGGGTTTGCATGACTGCATTCGGGCGGTCCAGGGTGCCATGACCTTTGCTGTGACCAGTATGCATCTGTACCTTCTCGCTGACCGATTGGCCTCAAATCCACCACTCAAAGCAGCAAGAGCATCCTGTGAACCCTCAGCAGGCATGGCGGTACACGTGCCGTCACACTCTGTGTTTGATCTATAGATGTGCTTGGTCTATACCTCAGATATGTGATTTGTGATCACCAGGCATGACTTTGCATGAGGTTGATGGAGTGCGCTTGCATATCACAACCCTGAACAATGAACGAGCTGACAGCTTCCAGACACAAAGCGGAACAACACTTTATCTTTTACAAAATAGATCTCAGAAATGACACTGTTGCCATAGGAGACTAGAAGGAACAGTAATCTTGTTCTGTTTAAGGAGCGCTGCAGGTTTAACACAAATTCAGCTCAACTGAAAACATTTGTGGCATAATGTGAACAACGTCTACCACAGAAAACAATTTTGAATTATTTCTTGTTTTATGAACTAAAAATTCTTTAAAAATTAGGATTAAAGTAAGGCATTTACATGGTTCCAGGTAGTAAACATTAAAATACACATTTATAGCCACAAATTTTATGTGTTAACGACTGGTGTCATAAAAAACAATCGACTTAACATCGATAAAGCCTGTAAACCTGGTAACATGACATTTGTGTAAGGAATACCAAGACAGGAAGTGATGTAACCTTATCGACTTTTCAAACACAATGAGGTCACCATTTTCTCTCCCGCTTTATTCGCCTGATAGATTTCTCATGGTACATCCACCTTGTCATCAAGATGAGAGGTTATTGGTGGACATTGTGTCATTCCTCAACACCTTTTTCAAGCACAATCAGTCTGAATCAGACCACCAGCACCTAAAGTGGCTTTTAGAACTGCTCCTCAGGTATTCCTGAATAAACCCCAGTCACATAACATAACTGTGTTGGATCTGCTATAGATGAGTGCTTGACTGTCTGCGACTCGTAAAACAATAGAGATTCATCCTACCTTGGAAATTAAATTAGTCCCCCCCACCAGAGATCTTAAAATGAGCACAGTGTGGTGTATTTATTAAGATGAGCAGAAATAAATCACACTGCAGAGCAATAAAACTGCATTAATATCGTATTAGTGCTGCTAACGGAGAGCCGTTCGTCAGCTGTTGTTATTCCTCGACAGAAGCTGTTTATGTTTTTCACACCAGGGATTAATGGCTGTATTTCCTCAAAGTTTCAGCTATTCTCAGCCTCATCCTGCCCTGCCTCGCATTAATACGTGTGTGTGCACAAACCTGCCTTGACGCTCAACACAGAAAGCAGGGTTTGTTGAAGCTCCTGGTGAGGGAGGTGGGGAAATGCAGAGAGAATCCACAGTCGCTGGAGTGGAGCTCAAACATCTGTGCTTTCTAAATGGAGCACATAGTCACAATAGTGAATTTAGTTATTTTTCTGTTAAGTGATGCTTGCTAAGGCTGATACTCTTCTGCCCAAATCTTGTTCTGCACCGCTTGTACGACGGACCTGAACGATACTGTATTCATTAGAGGCTTATTGATGAAAATTGAACTATTACTTTTGTAAGTAATCAGACTTTTAAGTTATAAAAGACCGGCACAGGCAAAAATCTCGTAGGCTTATATTGAAAAGGGGCTGCAGAAATAATTCCAAGTAATATCATAAACATTTGTAGGTCTCTCTTGATTTGGGGGTGAGCTCTTTTACTACTCTAGCAACCACCCCAAACAACCTAGCAACTGTATCTTGGTGTCCCAGCAACCAGCCATAAAACCCAAAGGCTGACAGATCAGACTGTTAAGTAACTGTGTGTGTGTGTGTGTTTGTGTGAGTAGAAGTCCCACATCTACTGAACTTGTTGCTGAGTGTTGAGCCGCAGACAAACACACAGATTCAGTTGCAGGTGGAAGCAGATGAGCTCCAGGCCCACCTCAGTCACCGGCTACAAAGAGAGAACTGACAGGACTCTTCAACACTCTGCTTCTTCGCCTGACACACACTTCTGACAGGTACCAAACACACACAGTGAGTAAATGACTCACAAACTGGGCGCACACACATGCACACAATGACTCACTGACATATTTAGTGACAGAATCACACACTTAATGACTCACTCATGGTTGACTCACTGCCGTGCAGTCAACCATCAGCCAGCTCTATCTTTAGAACCAACACACACACTGCCGCCTGGGTACTGCCTTGGCCTTTTTCCCGTTTAAAGAATACAGGTTTAAAGTTTCTTTCTGCCTTTACTATTTTAGCCCACAGCATGCTGGGAAAAAATATTTGGTGTCATATTCAGTTCATTTGAATTACATGGAGAGAGAAGAACAGCACAGAGACATGTCACAGGTTGGATTCGAACCTGTGTTACCCGCATGAGCACCAAGGCTCGTGTCCGGAGAACATCATGCGTGCGTGTTGACCACTATATCATGCCTCTGACAAGCCTCTGTTTTTGTTGTTGCATTGATTAAAGGCATGAACTAGCTCTTTGATGTTTATTGTTTAAAAATGGTTGGTTTTGAGACCGCTGTGCATTTTAATTAAAACTGTATTCAGGAGCCGTAGTTGCTATTGAGCTCAATGTGCACCTGTGGTTAATGAGGGTGCGAAACACTCAACAACATCTGTTTGCTCCTCACAACAAACTCGCTGAGACCATTTAGGCAGACAAGGCAGATTTGTTATTCTGAAAACATTCTCTCTGTTCTCTCTCTGCTTTTGTATGCATAACAACTTCTGTTACCCTCATAAGGAGACGTGTACCTCTACCTGCCATCTGGGAAAAAATACAAATCTAATGATGCTTTTGATTTAATTTTGTTATTTATGGAATAACTTCCAGGAACTCCTTGAGGATCTGTAAATTTAAGACTGCCATTGTGTAACGCAAATCGGATTGACCGGGATATTTTCCCGCATGCGTTTTCATTTTATAAGCTGCCAGCTGAAACACATCTTACCGTCAGGGTGCTTGTTGTTGGCCTTACGATGTAATGGTCAATTTACTTCTGTATTTTTCATAACACAAGCAAAGTATTTATTAAAAGGAAAGAGCATGAGCCTGTTCCTTTGTAGTCCTCAGAAATTTGTGTCAGAAATTTGGTATACTAATAAAAAATGGTATAAAGGTGGATGAAAAATAGTTTACCACACAATTGTGGTAATTTGTTCAAACAGCCGTTACGCATCATAGTTCAACACTTGTCTTTTGAGGGGGGGTTTTCTGCATTTTTTCAGTTACCTGCCTAGTTATATGTTTCAATTTCCCTTTATCTGTTTGCGTGGATATCTGTTTTTAAGCATGTGTGAGGTTTTGTCTGGCCCGTTCGCCTCTGAGCTGTCATTACGCCTGCTACAGTGC
>JAZGTJ010012832.1:0-15528 GCA_036877575.1 Botia almorhae
TTGGTGACAGCATAGCGAATAAGCTTGGTTACAAATCCAGACCCTTGTTGCTCCGATGATGGTGGCAACTCACCAGTGACGTGACTCATCTGACCGGGGAACAGTTCAGGGTACCATTTATATAACATTTAATAAGGGTCAATCAATAGAGAGGTGATGAGTCAGACCTCTACACATATGAGATTCATTTCAGCACTGCATCTTTTACAGTAATACAGTTTGGCCAATGAGCTGCTGGGGCATTCAATTCAATGTGGTTTTACTATGGATGATTTATCATGTCTTTAGAAGGCAATGATTTAGCTTGTGGTTTGTCCTGCTATCCTCAAGGTCCCAAGTTCAAGTTTATATAGATGACCACATTAGCATCAGTCAGTGTTAGCTTTGGTTTTATGTAATATTTGTCTGATAGCGGAAGCAGACAATATTAGTGCTTATTTTGTTCTTCATTAAACTGAATGCTAATTTTCTTTTGCCAGATTCCAAAAGCACCAGAACAGTTCTCCATCTGTTCTGTGTTCATTATAATGTGATGCCAGATTTCACGGCATGCATGTAACATAACACAAAACTAACATAGAAAACAGTACAGATTTATAATACCACTGCACTCTCAAATATAAAGGTTCTTAAATGGTTCTTGACAGCGATGTTATAGAAGAACCATTTTGGTTCCACAAAGAAACGTTCAGTCAAAGGTTCCTAAAATAATCATCTTACCATTTTATAATCTAAAGAATGCTTTTCCACTACAGAGAACCTTTTGTGAAACACAAAAAACATGTTAAAGGTTCTTTATGGAACTCTATGTCATCACCTTTTCTAAAGAGTGTATCGCATTCATAATCTTCTATCAACTGTGTCTATCATCTGTAGGTGACAGACAGTCATCAGCAAAGTGATTGTAGTTGGAGAAATAAATTGAATCACCATTTTACGCACTTAAAAAATGTTAATTAACCCTTTAAATTTAAATCAAACAGGAATATCCGTTCTGTTTTGGTTAACATCAACCCAGCAGTGATGTTATCAAGCTCCGTCTGCTATGGTTGTTGTTCACTGTTACACGAGGATGTGCGTTGGATATTGAGGCTAAAAATGGAGGTTGGGAGGGATTGTTTCCTCCTCCTGTGGTGAGCAGGCCCTCCGAGCCCACGGGGAGTCCTGATAGACATTAATGGATAGAGGAACGCTCTCCTAAAGCTCATTAAACCCCCGTCTCTCACAGCTGTAAACCACACACACACACAGAGGTACACACACTACACAAAACACACATACACGAGTGCCCACGCACAAAGGACATGCAACACACACACACACACACACACAAAGCTCTAGGGAGCGCATGTGGTAATGAAACACGGCACACTACAGCACACAGCTGTGTCACAGGATCAGGCAGAGAGGAAATGTCTGTTGCAGGGGAAAGATTTGCATGTTGTAACATCATTTCCCGCTCTTTCTCATCTGTGGTGGCAGGAGTTTCTCTTGACGTCAATCACAGACGTCGCCTTTGGGCTTCTTTTGATGACTTGCGATTGGGTTTTCATAGAACAACGTCACGTCCATGTTAAAAGGTTCCTCTGTGGTTGTGATCCTTGTGTCCTGAATAGACATTAAAAACACACATAGTAATGTATAATGGGATGCATACAAATATAATCATAAGCCAGATTATATTGCATTTGTAAAATGTGACAGATGTGACGGTAAAAAAAGCTTTTTCACACAATACTAGTGCACAACAAGACTGTTTGGTACAACTTATGCATTTATGTGCAATTCAGTTATGTGACACATTTATGAAAGACACAGAATATTCAAAGAATGTTGATTGTAGAGAGAACAAAATGTTTGTCCCAGGAAATCAGGCCATATTTATTTTAGCATCTACCTGGTTGGATCTGAGATGGTAACCAGGACATTAAAGCTGACGGTCAAGTTCCCCTTTATTTCAAATCAGTCATGAATTGTTTATTATTATTGTTGTAAGCTCTATTACATAATACATAATAATATTTACTGCATTTAAATTACTGTGATAGCATTTGGAAACATTTAGAAAGGCTGCACAATAGCTAATTGTTGATTGGTTATCATTGACAAGTAGTTTATGTAGCCTAGATGATGTCATCTGACACAGAGAGTGGTTTTATAAGTGGAGCAGGTTAGTACATTTCAAATGAAAGGTTCTGAAGATGAACTTTTTTTTAAAAAAACATGCACTGATGAATCACACACTGGAAGTCCAGCAACAATTTGATTTCACGTGGAGTTCATCATAAAACATTCTGTGCTTCAAAGATTCAGTTTATCATCAACATCACAGATGAATATTTCAATCTCAGGCAGATGTTGATCCAACAAATATGCAAAACTAATAGATGCAACAGCGTATTGTTTGCATAAGAACAGACAATGTATTTGCGTCCAGGTGTTGTCTAGATGAAAGGATGCTGTTTTTTCTCCTGTGGGTCAGTGTTACTGTGAACCCTGGCATGCCATTCGAGTTCTGTCCCTCGTCTAACACACTGACAGCAGCTGCGCTTCAGACGAAGCCCCTCCCAAGCTTGATCGCATACAGACTTTCTTTTGTAGAGCCGTAATCAGGTTTAGATTTATTTCAGGCTCAAAAGCAACATCTTTTATGTGCCGCGTTAATAGTCTTTTTGTGAAAATAGTTGGACAAATAAATCATTAATCATAAATCAAGTAAAATACTGTTTTACATTTGTAACGTTCCCAAAATGGTAACAAATGCAACAAATGTTTTTTTTGTCATAACCATTCTTGTGTGGAATACGCAATAGACAGGTGGTTTGTTGACTATTTCTAGCTATTTAACTATTAGCTGTTTCTAATAATTTTTAGCTAGGTGTCTGAATAATAATGCATGGCACAGATGTAGCATCACAGACATTTAAAAAGTTACTCTAACTGTTTCCTGAGTCCTGACTATGTGCAACAGGGCTGCGCGTGTGCATGCTTTTACTTGTTCTGTGCATGGCAGAAAGCATTTAAAATACCGTCACATTCCTCGTAAACCCCCGCGGTTCTCATGTTGCCCGTAATAGAATTTCATTTTCTGAGTAATAGCTCGCAGCTGAAACCACAAAACAACTTGAAGAATATTTGATCAATAAATCAATTCAGCCCATTGCCTCCCCGAGGCGAAGTACCATCACCTCCAGGGCTGTGCGTTCATCTCCGCTGTGATCAGACCTGACACTCGAGAGGAGCGAGCGTGGCTCCCCTCTATTCGTTTTTATCTGGCCTGATGGCAGAATGAACTGGCCTCTGCTTTGGCAGTCTATATGGGCAAATTTAGAGCTACACTGGGACAAACAAGGCAGACGGAAGGGTCCTCAAGGATTCACAGAGCATTACTTATAAACCACCATCGGCATTCTCAGCAGTTATTTGCACTTCGGTGAATGATGCTGATTTCTGGGCCAGATATTAATTAGGCCTCGGCTGAAGGTCTTCTCTCGTTTTTGTTTTTTGCCTAAACGTGCCTCCTGGGAGGTCAGGAGTGGATCAGCTAGCCGAAGACCAGATTTTCTTGTCTTTTCACTAATCTGAGATCAGAGATTTCTCTCTCAAATGGAACAATGTGTGAGCTTGTGCCATTTACCAATGTTCTATTTATACCTGCCTAGTAGTCAAGCACGGAGCAGTCACCAATGCCCCTGCATTGGTTAAGCAATACAAGAGGCTGTTCTATATTGTGAATATAGTCATGGAGGCTGTGCTATATTATCAGTATAACTACAGCGCAATGTTGTTTACATGATTGTCAGTGGAGACTTTGAGTCAAGACTATATACCCTGCAAATATATACATTGCAACAAGTAAACACGATGTACATTGCAAAGATTGTAATGACCTATTTATTTGTTATTAAAGTATATAGGCTAAAAAGGCATAAAAAGACAGATATAGTGTCATACTTTTAAGTACATTGCCTAACTTTAATGCATTTTAGTATGGCTGGAATTCTGTATTGACCAATCAGCATTCAAGACCGGAACTATCCATTTCATATGGTCTCATGCAGAAGGACTGGAAGCTGCATACAGCTATAAAATAAAAGCTTTATGAGAGGGAGAGAGAGAAAGAAAGAGAGAAAGAGAGCTTTAGACATGCCTGAAAGCGCATGTCAGTGTACATCTGCCTCTAAAATGTCTGTCTTGATTTGGGTTAGTGTATTGTGCTATAATACATGTTTCCTAGGATTTGTCCTCACATCAAGCTTTTATTCATCTATCGCACCCATAAAAAAGCACATGTGTCAGGGTTATGCAAGTGTCTGACCACAGCAACACACTCAAAGTGTTGTGCAATGCTCTCCCGCCCAGAGCTGCCAGCAGTGTCTCACTCACAGGTCCTCCAAGGTTGTGTCTTTTCTCCCTGTTTTTCATTTGTTTAAAAGAGGTCCGTCACCTCCACTCAAACTGCCAGCTGGCTAATTGAATGGAAATATGATTGATTTCCTGCTTCTCCGCAGTCGTGGAGCAATTAAGCTGAGTGGGTTGGATGGGGGCTTGGTTACATTCTGTTTTGTTCTGGCGCGCTCAGGTGCGCCGCACGGTTCGCTGCACTTTTAAAGGGCAAAGTTCACTCTTTAAGAAGAGAAGTGTGTTTGAAAAAGCAAAGCTTTGAAACCCTTAATCAGCGATGGCATTTGGAGAAATCATTGCGTTGTTATTATGTTCTCTCTGGACTTTTTCGCATTATATACCTGAGCTTCGCAGTAGGATTCAATAGTTTTACACAATTAGTTTTGTAGTAATTTTGGTTAATTCAGTTACTTCCCAGCTAACAATTTTAGATTAAAACGAACGTTTCGTAATGTTTCCATTAACAAAAACGTTATAATGTTATTTCAAAAGTTCTAGGAATGTTCCTAATGTCCAATTTTTTAGACATTGTCTTAACGTTATTGCTTGTTTATGAGAACGTTCCCTCTTCGTCGGTTGTGCAGTCCCAGTTATTTATCACCAAAACAGAAACAACCACATTGCTTTCCTTCAAAAACTGCTAAGGCCCTTCACACTCAATATGGCGGAAGAAGCATGCAAGATTTTTAACATCCCCCACTTCTTCCCACTTGTGTCTCATGTCCAAGTGTTAACACAGCCAGTGTGGCTCTCGTCATTCTCTACCCCCTCAGCTCGCTTGGCCTCTTTCTCTCATTCTGTATCCTGCTGACCAGTCCTAAGACCAGGGCTTTCCTGGGATGGAAAACTACTTGGCTGTGGTAATCCCTTAATCATCAGCCTGTACTGAGATTACTGAGGGTTGCCCAGCATTGTGGCTCTTACCCTTCCACCAGCATCAGTGGAGCAGCACTGTGCCCCACGGCTCGGCCTGCTCACACCCTTTTCTGCACAAACACCCCAGCCATCATTATCTCCTCCAGGTCAGGTTCTGCAATAAATGGCTGCCTCTGTTCAACCTTAGGCGGTTTATTTATCACTTGCGGAGTTCTACAGGGTCTGAATTTCCCATTGCAATATTGTTGATGTCAGGAGTGAAGTCACGTACGGCACATAGTGTCCAGATCTGCACTAGTCATTTGCAACTGGCCTTCCTATACAGTACAATAAAGGAATAAGCCGTGTTTAAGTGCTGTTATTGAGTACAAAGGATTAATTTAATCTTAAGTGTTTATTGATTTATCAAACAGTAGAAGCACAATTATCGTAATAGATTAGGTGTGCATCACAACTAGTCAATTAGTGCGGTTGATTATTTCATTCAAATATTTTCTCATTTATCTTTGAAATTTAATATTTCTAGCGGGCAGTGGTTTAATAAGCACGTTGTGTTTTAGCTGCTACAGTACGCCCTGTAAAACCATCTCAGAACTTGTAATTCACTAATAATTCACCAGTAAATACACTTGAAAAAATATATCAAAACTGCCATACAAATTCAGCCCAATGTCACATCCATGTAAAAGTGATCATAATTACATTTATTAATTAACATTTAATAAACAATTTTACAACCAAGTGATGTAGTTCATTAGCCTCACTGTAGAATGTTTGTTGCCGTGCAACTTGGTGTGTTAATATTCAAATTGATGTTTGATCGCAGGTGTGCACAGGCTAACAAAGCATATTCAGATTTTGAATACGGGGCTTTGGGAGTATAATACATGTTTTGCTGATAACCAATACAGTCAGCAGTTATATCCATTAGGAAATAAAGGGCACTAAAACAGAAGAAAATGTAGAGAGTGAGGGATGACTTTTTCACTTTTTTGTCTTTGGCAAGAAAAGCCTGACGCTTGATGTCTGTACGTGTACACACGTGCTGTTTCAAATGGAACATTCCACATGTCCGTGTTCAACTTGTTATTGGAATGTTCTTGATTATCAATACAGATTCTTTGTAACTACAGTATTTCTCTTCAAATGCATGCATCCAATGTTCTCCGATCACATTTCTTCCTAAATGCAGATTGAGTTTGTCAATATTGTAAATATGAAAGCTTGTGAAATTTAAAAATATGAAATTCGTATTATTTTAGTATACATAAATACTATACAAATATTTTAGTTAGAACAAGTTATCTTTTGTATTCCTTTAAAGTAAGGAATTGCGTATTAAGTTGATTCAGTGGCTTGCTGCTAGCTTGTTTTTCATTCAATCTTAATCGCATGTTTAGGTAAGGAATGTTTAGGGAGCGTGCCAGTGTTCTGTGCTGAGATTCAGTCTTTAAATTGTGTTTTTAAAAGTCACTTTTATACCACAGCATGCCTACAGCGGTAGGAACATTTAATCTTGCTTAATCCAGAAGCTTGATGTCTTCAATCTGGCTCTGCAAAATTAGTTTTCTCTCTTGCTTTCTCTTTCTCCCATGTTTCTCCAGCTTTCCTCCTCTTTTCCTCCTCCTCTATGAGTTTTAAGCAGCATTTTTCCCATCAATGTTTCTGTGAGGCTTTGTTCAGACCTGCAAACACCTGAAGCGCTTTCACTTTGTCACTGTGTTTGGTTTTGTATTTAGTTTAGGTTTTAATCCTCATTGTTGAAGATGTGATAATTGTATAAATGTAATGGTATTAAAACTGTATGTCAAATACACATGATTGTACAGGTATCAAACCTGTTTTTCTGGAACAAACAAGCCAAACAAGTTGAACTTTAAAATTGAACTTTTATTTTACCTCCCTGAGAAAAGTGTGCTGGTTTCATTAAGCAACCTTTGAAAGTGACCTTGTAGAGGACGGGGAAAGTGGACTAGCTGGAGTGAATGACCCAATACAGTGCGCTGGTGTGTATGTGTTTCCTCTCCCCTGATCATTACTCTACCTATAGTCCCCAGGCTGCAGAACTGGGGCTGTGTGCAGGCAGATCAGTAAAATGACCTACATTCTCTGCTGCTTCCCTGGATCTAAAGCTTTTCAGCTTACAGACATATCTTGCTTGCTGGTAGCTTAATGGTTAACGATTTAGGCTTCTAACACAAAGGTTGTAGGTTCAATCTTAAGTAGAGATGACCTGAGACCTGGAGGGGTTTTAAAATTAGTCATATTCACCAGAGGTACTTTTAGAGGCTCTTAATCTGCCCGTTGCACATTGCACAGCACTTATCTGTGCAATTAATATACTGCATGTTGCTTTTTTATGCAAAAGCATTTTACAGATGCAGCAAAATAACTTTCTTCCAGTTCTTTTCAAGTGTTCTGTTGTTACACTGTTGCAAAAGTTAGTGACTGCAGTTTTGGGTCATGACACTGTAGAGTGCACTAGCTTATTGTCACTTGGATGAATATTAAGACCTCTGGTCTGTCCATTGATTACATCTCAAAGTGATTAAGTGAATCAGGTTATGAAAAAGAAGCTCTTTAATATCTCTGGCAACTCGATGCCATTTTATTACTTTACTTCAATATATACAGTCATCGTTTCAGCTGTCTACCTGAAAGATGTTTTGTGATGAGCTTGTATTGTGTGTTTGATGTTGCCTTGTGGATGTCTTTAATAGCATAATCAGCAAGACTTCCAAGTTAAACAGTGTAGAAATGTAGTGCATCATACTGATGGAGCAGGTTATCCTCCCCCTGGCAGGAAAAACTCCATTATTAGAACTCTTGCGACTCTCCAGGGGCTCAAAGCATATTTTGATGTCCCTGATAGCTCACTGAACATAAGCAATTCAAAAATGTCTTCATCCGATATAGGGTACCACCTTCTAGAGGCAGGTGAACTCTACATTATCTTCTTTGATGGAAGCAATTCAATAAAAAGTTTAACTTCACATCTGGGTCAGGACGTGATAGGGACTTTGTGGACACCATGATCCAGTTCTGGTCCGTCAAACCCACTTTAGCTGAACAGCTCAGTGTGTGTTGTTTGGTGTAGTATGACGATAGCTTATGCCACCACAGTGAAAGTCTGCATTATTGACGACACCAACGTCTACATATTTAATGCAGCGGCCCTGCTATTGACGTTTCAGACTTGAGCTCCCCTTGTACACAAAGCCGAGCGCCCCCGCCCCCCTGCAGAGAGACATTCTGCTGCCTGATTTCCACCCCCTCAGACTAGAACGGCCCCCCGCGTCTCTTTAAGACTAGTTTCAATTGAACAGATCCATATCGGTCTGGGCTCTTGTATTGCTGTGTGTGTGTGTGTTTGTGTGTGTGTGTGTTTCGGGGTCCCAGCATGTTGCATTGAAACCCAGTGACAGATCAGATTCTGAACTGATATGTTTGGCTTTCATAGCTGTTCATGCATGGACAGAAAGTCAGTACAGTTCCTGTGGCTCAGTTGGTGGAGCATGGTGCTAACAATGCCAAAATAATGGCTTCAATTCCCAGGAAACACTCAAAACTGATCAAATATGCCTTGAACGCACATTAGGGCAGCTTTGAATACAAATGTTCACCAAATGCTCAGATGCAATGTAAGTGTGGTTTACTGCAAGTACATATTTGTGTTTCTTCTTGTTGTCTCATACTGATCTGATGATCAGCAACCCAGCTAACAGGGAACGTTCTTAGAATATTTGCTAAAATTAATGTTAATCTCTCAGATGTTCTTTCAAAGTTAGCAAAAAACATTTCTGTAGTAATGTTAATAGAACTTTTTTAACTTTATATATCATGTATATCAAAAACAGTGTTCTTAAGTTGTTAGTGGAACATTTTAAAAAGTTACGAACCAAGCAATAACGTTAATACAATGTCTAACATACTAGGAACATACTAGGAACATACTAGGAACGGTTTTGTTACTTCATGGAAACGTTAGGAAAACACTCTAAAACCTAAGATCGTTAGCTGGGACAGATTATGTTTTTGACACTTATTCCAAGCATAAGATGCTGGTAGGTCTTCCCACCAGCCTTCTCCACTAGCTTAAAGGAGTAGGTTACCCTCAAAAAACCTAAATTTACCTTTATAATTCATAAAAAGAAAAGAATGATGACAGAATTTTCATTTTTGGACTGTCTCTTTAAAAAATATTTAGCATAACATGTTTTCTCATATCATTTTGATCAGTGTCCTAGCTTTGACCTGCACCACGGGGTCTTTCAGCAATAAGAGAAACACTGAGGCGATAAACAGCATCATTTCTATTTTGCATTTCACACCTGCGTTGTTCTTTACTCTGGGTGTTCAACAGCAGGCAAACCATTCTAGACATGGTGATCAGCATTTCAAACACACTGACAAGGAAGAGACAAACCGTGGCCCCTCAGAATCTCAGGGAGCTATTAGCAGACTGGAGTCAGTGTGCGGCGCCGGTCCGCCTCTGCAGTGGCCTTCAGTTGTCAGCTCTGGGAGAGAGTACCGTGTGAGGACTGACGCATAATAAGCGGTGTGCTGACGACCGGAGCCGCCCCAAAGCGCCGCGATTAGCCACTGTGTTACAGTCAAATGTCTCGTTGTGCCTCATCGTACGTTGTTTCTTCTCTCAGATAAAGCTCTGAGTCATCAGTGAATATTTTGGACCACCGTGGGGCTCGTGTTCTGACTCATCATTTAGGAAGGGGGGTTTTGGGGGCTTTCTAAAGTGGGATAACTGTAGAGGAAAGCCTAGGTCCATAATTACATACCTATGATCGTCATTGCTTCATTTTATGTTGCATTAAAGGTATAGTTCACCCAAAATGAAAATTATTCTAGTTTACTCATCCTCATGTTTCATTACAAACCTGTATGACTTTTCGTTGCTTCTGAGGAAAACAAAACAAGATATTTCGATGTATGTTGGTAACCAAACAACAGTGGCACGCATTGACCTCCACTGTATAGACACAAAACCACTAAGACATTTCTCAAAATATCTTCTTTTGTGTTTCACAGATTTGTGTTTGGCATGAGGGTGAGTAAATGATGGAAAGATTTTAATTTTTGATTAAACTATCTCTTTAATGCTATTTTTTAAAGTAACCTACACTGAATTCCAAGTATATTCTATCTGTTTGTGCATTCCCTAGGAATCGAACCCATGACCTTGGCAATAATAACCCCTGTGCTCTTCCAGATCTTCTTCTTATTCAGATCTGTGTCTTTCAGAGTACACGTCTGTTTGTCTATTCTTCTATTCTGGTCTTTTATTTATTAGACTTGTGAGCTTTGAAGAGGCTTTGTTTATAGATTTTTTAAACATCTAAATTTGCTTGTAGATGCATTGTGACTGTGCAGGTTTTTCCCAAGTTGATCTCGCTGCACAAAACAACAGATCTACCAGCTGGTGGATTACATAATCTAGCCTCTGGTCTTACAGCGGCTCGCGTCGCTCTCTGATGACTCTTAGCTAGGCAAATTCAATTTGTTCCACAAAAACAGAAGCAGAAGTCTATTCAAAATCATTCTGAGACTTCGTTTGTCATTTGAGATTTACAAGACGTGCAGTTTGTCAGTGTGTTCCTGTCAGAGTAAAGCCAATTTGTCAATCACCTGTGTTTACAAGGACAGTATAACAGTGCCAGAGGCTGGCAGTGTGATATTTGTGCTGAGCACACACACACACACACTTATCTGACTCTCTCAACTCCGTCAGCAGTGATGGTTGCAGATTCTACCAGTCAGCACACCTATTCTCCACCTGGGAAAAAAATGCATCAGTACAACATGAATGACGCATCAATACAACATGCTTTCCTGTGTGTGTGTGTGTGTGTGTGTGTGTGTGTGTGTGTATGTGTGTGTGTGTGTGTTGTTGAGAGTAGAATTGGTTAACTGAGGACACCCTCATTCAAAAACAAGCACATTGACATAGAGTAACACAATCACCACAAATGCGATGAAAGAGAAACTAATTTAAAGAGAGTTCATTTAAAAGTAGGTTCAGTGTAGTAAGTTCAGTGAATGAATATCACAATTTTCTTATTGATTTACCAGATATTAAGTCAACAAGAACTGCACGTTCCGAGATCATTTTCCAAACAGTGCGCAATAATTGTCTCCGGTGTGTAATTAGTGCGTCCCGAGGGCAAACTCAGGAAAATAATTGCATACTTAATTTGGGTTAAAATATAACACACACGGTAATTGAACCTCTGTGTAATATGGGTTTATGGCACTTTAAATATAGATGTTATGCTTAAAGTGCACAACAAATATAAAAAATATTAATGATAAATTATTAAAACATTAACAAATATTAAGACAAACTATTTAACGGTTCATAATAAGATGATGTCATTAAAGGGATGGTTCATTCAAAAATTACAATTCATCATTTACTCAACCTCACGTCGTTCCAAGCTTGTATGCCGTTTTGCTTCTGAGGAACATAAAAGAAGATATTTTAAAGTACTGAGGCATTTCTCAAAATATTTTCTTTTGCTTTCCGCAGAGGAAAAGTTGTTAAGTATATAATGGAACGATTTTAATTTTAGGGTGATTTTAATTTTTTTTTAATTTTAACTTTCTCTTATAGTCACTGTTTTTTTAAGATTGGCATAAAAATAAACCCAGGGCAGCTCTAAGTATTCTGCTTCCGAAGTCGTGGCCTAGCGCTTGTGACGTCTCCTTGCATAACCCTTAATCAGCAGAGGCGTGTTGGATAATAATCTCCATGTTGCCGATTAATTCCTTCGCGTGGATTTCCGAAATTAACAGTCACGACGGAAGCTGCGGCGGCTGCTTTCTGAGAAGTCCCGGGCTCTGTGCCTGTCATCAGTTAAATAGAGTTTGAACACAGTGCAGATGGTAATCTGTGGATTAGGGTGTTAATCCCAG
Organism: Botia almorhae; assembly: GCA_036877575.1. Taxonomy (NCBI): domain Eukaryota; kingdom Metazoa; phylum Chordata; class Actinopteri; order Cypriniformes; family Botiidae; genus Botia; species Botia almorhae. The sequence continues at coordinate 12,211 of JAZGTJ010012832.1, forward strand.
GTTGGAATAGTGTACGAAAGGGCAAGAGGTCCTGTTTGTGTGAGAAACGTGTTGAGCCTTGAAATAATGGCTGTTCAGCAGGTGATTTGGATCAAGCCCAGACTCATTTTGGATTTGCCCGGTTCAGGGGTCTGATTTCATACTGTTTTGGTTTTTAAAGAGACACTGTGGTTTGTTTGTTTTTGTCTTTGAAGAATGATTGTTAATCCGTGTGATAGCCAGGATACGATTTCCAACACTTCTCGTGGGTATATTTTTATGTTTGGGACAAACTGCCTCACGTAAACCTTATTGGCTGCTTAAAATGCCAAATACATCTTTTAAGACTTAACTCTGTGTCTCACTAATAAGATTTATTCATGAGGATGCTCTGTCTCTTTTGTATCTGATTTAAGGTTAATTGTTTGTCAGATTATAATGGAGATGTTTGTATTCTTTGAAGAGTCACTGGAAAATTCATATGGCTCCCCTTAAGATCTGAGCATCACCATCGCCATGGAGACAACCTTGGCACAAGCAACGTGATTGGTTTGGGCAGATCAAGAATTAGTGTTCCATTGCCTAGATGCCACTCTCATTGGTGTATAAGTGCACTTAAAATTGTATAGTCTCTCCAAGTGTCCTAGTTTCTCTTGAAAATAGCTCATTGCTGTCAACAACCTCTGAAGTTATTATGGTCAAATATTACAGCTGAAGGACACTGAAGCTCATGATAATAAGAGTCAACAGCTGTCTATAAAAGCAATCAGCCCTATTTTATGTATTGCCTTTTGATAGACAAAGAATTGTAAACGTGACATGACATATATATATATATATGTGTATATATATATATATATATAGATAGATAGATTCAGGTGGGAAAATGTTTCTATGGTAAACTGGATGCAGTGGCAATAGGGAAAGAAAGTTTTGGTCAGATGGTACTGTATGAGTCTGCATCAGTGTCACTAGAGCCTAAATTACCGTCCTCTTTGGCTCAACTAGGTCATCCGCTCTCAAATAGACTTGCAGACTTCATTTCATAGCCCACATCGCTCACCTTATTTACCCCTCAGAAAATGTACCCTTTTCAAATGTCCACATACCACCAGCCTGAGAACTCATTTGATTTATAAACATGTTTATAAGATACAATTCATATTTTCTAGAGACAGCAATCTGAAATGAATATAATTTCTGATATTAAAAGGAAAAATAATGTTCAAAGCTATCTAGTAATGTTTAAAACATTTCATGGTCACCTGTTGTGCACAAAACAGCCAGACAGCAAACAACCCAAACGCTGCTTTCCATAACACAAAAAAAAAACATTTGTTTGGCAAATACATTGTGGGGAAAAGCAAATAATCCAGAGGGAATGCGTGACTCAAGAAACATCATCTCTCGCTGTCTGCTAAAAAACAGAATCACCTGATTAAGAACTGTGTGTTAAACAGTAGCTGCATAAGATCACAGACTGTCAGACATGTTTGATCAGACCTCATTAACATACATCAGACACCAGACATTTAAAAACCTTCTTCAGTGACCACATCACACCCTCAGCCCGGTAGCACCTAGCAACAGTCTGGACACAGAATGTGGTGATGTTGTAAACAGTAAATGGCAATGGTAATTAGCTAAACAATTATGATTTGTTTGTGAAATATTGTGTGTGTGTAATTATATTGACCAAAGTATAATTTTAGCTACAATGTGGCTTCATATATTCAACATGATTGAAGATAACCTGGAAGACATCTTTATTTCTCAAATGTTGCTCAGGAGACAGTTCTCACTATCAGCTTTGTCTCAAGGAACAAACGTCTTTGATTCTTCTAAAATTCCTTTGGGAAATATAAAACAAAAAAATGTATGGACTTACACAATAATATATTATTGACTGTACACAATGTATAAATGGTTTCTTGCCCTTGGAAGAACTTGATAAGATGCTTGAATTCATATTAAAATCATTCTAAGCACAGTTTGAGACATTGTAGAGATCTCTCGTGAGACTTTAAAAGAGACTCAGTTATTTCTAATTTCTTCTTTTTTAGGGAGAAACAATTGAAAAGCAAAAATCATAGAAGTCTCTATTTAATCTCCTTGCTTTCTAGAAGAAACAATTGAGATTTTAGGAGATCTCATGGTAACTTTGAGTAATACAGATTAAAGAGACATACCATGCTGCTGAATAGAAGATGTGTGAATTATATTTCTCACTCTGGATAATACACGTTTTATGTTCATTATGGAATTACAATTACGCAACTTTATTTAGACAATTGCCTGCTTTTAGAATTTCCTCTGTTCTGGAACACTGGATCCCCGTCAGGAAATCCAATCACAGGCCATGTAATTTTCATTTTTTTTAAATGAAGTATTAGATGATGTATGAATGATGTATGAGATGTAATTCATTCCTGCTTTCCTGACAGCACACTGAGGCTCAGCTGGTCAGCTGATGTGCTTGGTGTTTTTGCATAGCCGTCGTTGATTGTTAATGTTCCTATGTTTATTGTTCTCTAGAATCTTCTTCAGTTATAAAACAATTGTTCGTTTTTGTGCTTCACACACAGCATGATATCAGCAGATAAGGGTTTTAATTCCTCAGAAGCATTTAAGTGCCCTTGTAAGGTGTCTGTGTGTGTGATATTACAGTATGTCAGATCCTGCCCTGGAGCCTCCACTGGCAGCGGTCCGTCTCGGGGTTGCAGGCTGCTGTGATTCTGTCCCTCTGGGGACTCATACATGGAGCCGCCCTGCCAGGGAGAGAAGGTGCCCAGATGGCAGGCGACTGTGTCTGTGGACAGTTTGGAGGGCTGCTGGCCTAGATTCCCACACATGAGCTCACGTCTGTTCAATCCTGTGGTCCAGTTAACACTTGTCATTGAGAACACTATGGAAAACTCTTTAAAAATAGAGAATTTAGCCCTTTTTATTAGCTCTATGTACAGTACATTAGTGTACAGTATATTTACATAGTGATTGTACATAAACAGTATATTTATAGCTATGTGCGGTATATTCATATATTGATTTATATATTAAATTCATATTCATCTATTAACGTTTTTATTAATGTTGTATGTGTTATGGTATATATGTTATTATGATATATGTTAATGTTATATGTATATAATATATGTTAAAGCAAGAATTACTGTTATTGGTTTACTGTATACTGTTAAGGCTGTAAATATTAGACTTGGTGTGAATGATAAGTTAAGATATGGCAGATGGCGTGTTGACAGCTGTGCTATTACTTCCCTAAGCAATCAGACTTTTTAAAAAATATATAGACTTGCATTTAAGAGAGAGGCAGTCATGCTA
>JAZGTJ010012833.1:0-15528 GCA_036877575.1 Botia almorhae
GAGAGAGAGAGAGAGAGAGACTGTGAGGGCAAAAGGAGATGCGTAAAGATTTTCAGGTTTCAGTCCTACCTAACAATTTTGGCAGTAAGAACAATTTTAGCTTGTTTTTATTAAGTAACAAAAATGTTAAAAATGTTATTTTGAAAGTATTTTGAAAGGAAAATTCAAAACATCCAGTTTTTAGTTAGTTTAGTTTTTAGTTATAAGAATGTAAAACTTGTTTTTATTCTATAAATGTTTTAAAATGTTTCACTACCTACTTAAGGACAATGTTTTTGACATGATACATAAAACATAAAAAAGTGTTCTATAAATGCTAGTGCAAAAACATTTTTGAAAAACCTTGAGAGAATTTTTAGAGAACGTTAGCCAACCTTCAGATTTCTGGACTTCAGAAGTTGCTAAATTTACAATTCTACTTTTTAAAGGCGAATTTCTGAATGAAAACCAGAGCGTTTTTCTAATAACGCTCAATCTGTTCGGCAGATGGAATAATACGAAATATATTGCAGTTTTTGTACAACAAGATTAGCCTTGATCCATCACATACAAAGTTCCTTTGCCACTTTTCAGCATCACATCTGAGGTGCTTTATTATGACTGCAGGCTATGGAATATAAATTAGATTGTGAAAGCTCATCTGCCTGAGATTTGTAGTCTGATAGGAATGCTCTAGAACAGGTTTGGAGCCTAGAGTAGTTTAGTCGAGCTCTTAGTAGTAACTGGTGTGAGGCTTGTGAGACAGTTCACTCCTTTATTAAACACAATGTCTCAGTGAGTCGACATTGTATGGTTTGTGAAAACACACATTATCTTGAGAATCGCAAGCCAAGCTGTCAACACATGGCGGAAAGCGTCTCTGGAACTGTTTTACTCACACACTGTTTTCACTCACCCACGCCTTAAACGACAACATATCCAAAACGTCATCCCGAACAGGTTGAGAGGGGCTGGTTGAATAACACGTATTTTTAATAAAACATCAAGGAAAGGCTCACCGTGCAAACAAAATGCACGAGATCTGCCAACCTGCGCCATGATATTGTGTAATTGTGCCAAACGCACTGATGGTCGCTTAATGAGTCAATGTTGGAAATCTTGATAAACTGCACATGGTGATTGTTACCTTGTAAGTTGTTTTGGATAAAAGCCTAAATGTAATTGTCAAGGAAAAGTTCACCCAAAAATGAATGTTCCAACCTGTTGGACTGACTATCTTCTGTGGAACACAAAAGAAGATTTTAAGCTGCTAAATATATTTCTATCCAGTGGGCTTAATTAGTTACTGAGGCTGCCATGCTCCATAAATGGCCAAAAAAATCACCATAAATGTAGCACACACGACTTGTGCGGTCTCTTCTGATTCCGTTCATTAGATTTGGGCCAGCGCAAGTACAAAATGTAAATTATTTTCTGAAAATCTCCCCTCCACTTCGTCTCTCCGGCTCTCAAATCTCATTCAAGCTCCTTTGCTCGTCAGACATAATTACGCCTTGCACATCTTGTACCTCGGTTTTAATGTTTTGAACATCAGCGCAAATGAGATTCAATAACTTCATATTTTGCTAATGGTCTTGCTAAGGTTTAGAGTTAAACCTCAGGTTGGACTGACACAGGAAGTGGAGCTTACAGGAAATCAAAAGTTCTGCTCTGCTGTTTTACCCTTTGACCTGAAAAGTTGTTTCAACATTGCAGTAACGTTAGTAGAATGTTTTATATATCATATAGTGTTAAGTAGCTGGAACACCCTTAGAAAAGTGTTTTTTGAGCTCAGTTTAAACTTAAGAAGCAGAATGTATGGCCCAGTGGGTATTTTCAGTTTAATAGCTGGTCATAAATATATTTGTTTTATTATCTTAGCTAGTGAACTATGAGATATTCGCCATGTCTTGTCATTTAAATAGATAGGACTTGGTTTTGTATGACTAAAATAGCGCCCCAGAGACATTTCAAATATGGCCGCCGTGTGCCAAGAATTTTCTTAAATGGACTTTGGTTGAACTCACTCAGAACTCAAAAGTCCCCACCCTCACCCGCCATACACACGTCAATGCTCACACTGACTGCCATTCATAAACCAAATCTTGATTTAGGAAATAAAATAGAAACAGCCATGAAAATATTTCACTGCCTCTCACAATAGCAGAGTCAAGGAAACGCTTTCTGTACAATTATAGATGCGTATCGCATGTATTGCATATTAATATACACAGAGACTTATAAATGTATGGCGTCTTATCTGCAGTTTGTATATTGCATTGCGTTGAGGCTTGTTTGCGTATGTTAGTGCTTGTAAGTACAGAAGTGTGTAAAAGTGTGTAAAATTTGTGTATGCAGTGGGTTTATATTTATGTGGAGGAGGGTGTGTGTCTGTCACTTCTCCCATTATTGGGTTGTTCATGAGTCCTCACAGTTTATTCTGTTTTACTGTCAATTTCTATACAAAAACAGGATCCATTGACATGAAATATTGATGTTTCTGCTTTACTAAAATGACACCCTTTCACAGCCTGTCTTTATTTACCAGTTTATGTATTTACTGGCAATTCTAAAGACATTGTTTGACAGTAATTTGCTACTGTTATCACTGATAGTTATGATTGTTTGCTTGCAGTATATTGTGGGATATTAAATATTTACTGTTTGGCATTCGGTTTTGAAAATGTGATAAATCTCGCTTTGTTCACTGTTGTTTCTTCCTCTGGAATAAGTATTGATCCAACAGGTGGGCTGTTGTGTTGGAGAGCGGACCTGGGCTATAATATTGAACTCTAAATCGATACTGTATACATGTCTAAATGTCAAGTCATCTGTGCTTTTTGCCATCAGGCTATTGACGTTCTGCATATCCCAAAATGGATCTCAGAATTCTCGCTCTGTAACAATTGAACCGTAGATGATTCTGAATTCACTCTCAAAACTTTCTTGAGCATAATTCCATTGCAACGTCAGTTAATTGATCAGCCGTATCGTCAACCCAGCTAACAATGTTAGGTTGTAAGAATGTTTCCATTACGTAACAAACATTTTAAAAACGTTATATGTTAAAAACATTGTATTAATATTATTGCTCGGTTATAAGAACATTACTTAACTTCGATTCTGTAACCTTTTTAAAACGTTTCAAAAAAGTCAAAAACAGTTTCGATGATTCGAATCTGGCGTCCAACTTTTCTCCATCATTATTTCTCCTTTTTCTTCCGACTTTGCTCTTAATAAAAGTAGCGAGAAGGCATAAAAAGATAAAGTTTTAATTCCAACTTTAAATTCTCTGTTTCTTTGCATCAGTAGCACCCGGTCCACCTTGAATTCCATCGTGAATTTTTTAAAGCCTCCGTTTACAGTTTTTACCTGTCGTGCGTGGGCTAACATCTACTGTATCATCTGTCCCCTCAGGTTATCTTCACAAATGTCCATGTTCAAAATAAACCTGCATGTTTACTAGTCCTCATGATGTGCGTCCGTAGCGATTCACGATCCAAGCAAATTACCGGTCCTGCCCATCAAAAAATACATGTTTGCTCATATTTATTATTATTTATTATATTTGATCTCCATCCACATCTGCTTACTTCAGGCTATCACACACAAAAGCCAGTGTAATCTAGCAGGGACAGAAATTCCACAGCTTCATTTGAACAGTTATTACTTTGCCATCCCAGAATTCCTGTTGTTTGGAAGAAATCATTATCCCAAAAATCCAGAAATCATTATTCCATGTTTTCACCGAGTAACAACATTGAGTTTTGGAGTTGGGTTACCAAAGAAAATCCACACAGAGATGTATTTTTTATTTCTTTCTAAATCAAAATCCTAGAATTGAATATAATATTTAATATTAAGGCTTTGTTTTGGCGTTGTTTCAGCAGGGATGGCTTTACAGTGATTCGAAGGGTTTGATTTTAAACGGCTGGAGCAGGTAAACAGAACGGTCTCCCCCGGCTCAGGTTCTTGATCTGCCGCTCGTTCTATCTCTCTATCAGTGCAGTGCAGGGTTGTGCTGTATGCTTTAGTTTCACTTGCATCAGCTGCAGTGGTAAACAAGCCTCAGATGTGTAAGTCATACTGATCAGTACTGGAACACACTATGGTTTCCTTTCTGATGTAACTCTCTATCAGTCTGTCTCTTCTGTCTATCTCTCTCTCTTTCATTCTCTTATCTGTCTGCCATCTGTCTATTTACATTTACATTTAATTGATTTAGCAGATGCTTTTATTCAAAGAGAAAAATTTGATCTGTCTGTATCTATCTATCTATCTATCTATCTATTTATCTATCTATCTATCTATCTATCTATCTATCCCTCTCTCTTTTAAAAAGCTGTTTAAGTTAAAAAACAGATTATAGGAGGATCATAATATAACCATGCTGCAAACATCATAAATACTGTTTATAAAACACACCTAGTATTAATTGAGCACCAACATGTGCCAAAAGATGAAGTAATAAATTCACTAGACACTCATTGGACCTAAATTCTGCTACTGTTCCTAGGAAGTCTTTAGACGGCCTTCACAAACACACAGCACATATTGCCAGTACACTGTTTAATAAAAGCTAAAAGTGTTTTATTCTCCTCTGGACGCTCTGCCAGCTGATGCATTATTGTTTTACTGCCATTTGCAAAGCTAGAGCTGCTCTGCTTTCCACCGTCTGCGTGATGCAGGTGGACAGCTGACTGCTGCGCACGGCAGATTGATCACTGCCCATCCATCTGCTTCACTTAGAGTCTGTGTGTGCGTGAGAGAGAGAGAGAGAGTGAGAGAGACAGAATTAGTTACTTTGTGTTTCAAGGTCTGCAGCCAGCGTTGGTTCTGTACATTCACACAAGTGAATTCCAAGGCAGTGCAGTTTTTAAAGGCGTGTTAACCTTTATAGAGAGTTGTTGTGATGGTTTCTGTGGAGGAAATGAAGACAGCTTTTCATTGCATTGTTTGCTTTTGTTTTGTGCTTTGGAAGGTGTCGGATCTGCTGTGTAATTCCCTCTGTGTTTGTTTTGTGGTGAATCAGTGGCGCTCCCAGAACTTCAAAGAGTGACTGGGCCCGACTTCAAAGTTCGGTGTTATTGTCCGTTGTTCAGCAGTGTGGAACTCCTGCTTGATTTCGTGCCACAGCTGTTCTGATTCCTCTCCAGACCTTTTCTCTCCTCTCGTTTCCTCTGTTCATTATTGACTTTCATTTCTGTCCTTCTCCTCCTGGTTTGCTTTATGGACAGGGGGAAATATTGAACCCTAATAACTTCACAGACTGTTTTCATCTCTCTCTTTTCTTTGTTCTCCACCTGTGTATTTTTCCTTCGCTCTAACAAAGAGTACAGTGGCAGTACAGTGGTAAAGTGATGGTGTCAGATAATAATGACATGATGTTTTGATATATATACGATGGTGACCTAAAATGACATGTTTTTTAATCATTACATTAGTCATTGTTATTTAATACACCAACTACATTACACTACTTGAATTGGGATGTTTTTAAACGTTCCAGTAACATCTTATAAATAGAGTTTTTGATATATATGATACATAACGTTAAAACGTTCTACTAATGTTGCTGCAAAAAAAACGTTTTGATAACTTTCAGAGAATGTAAGCCAACATTCTGAGAACGTTCCCTCTTAGTTAAGGTAGCACCATGGTTGTTTTGAGGACTTTTGAGATGTCACAGTTGTGTGTTTCAAAACAACTAGTCTAGTTTTATTTTTAAAGTACTTGAACTTCAGACCGGTGTTGTTTACAGTGGCTGGGATTTCTAGCATTGTACCGGGCTGCTAATTAAAATGTGGCTCATGTGACAGTCTATGAGTTTGAGCAAAAAGCTTCACATCAGGAAAATAGAGAAATAGATTCCTTTGGAACTGGGGATTTCAGATAACAACCTTTATACATCTGAGCTATTGGAAAGCAACATGTGTATCTTATTACCGGAAAATTTATTTATTTATTTTTAAGTATGACGAGTCAGTCACAGTGGCTTTCTTTCTCTCCCTCCCTCCTTCTCTCTCTTTCTTTCATTTTCTTTCTTTCCTGTCTTTCTTTCTTTCTTTCCTACACACACATGCACTTGTAGAAACACTTTTTGCAGCAGACGCGCAGTAAATTCGTGGCGTGTGTCTGGAGATGACGTTCATCGGAGGCGCACATTGAAGTTTTCCTCAAAGACTCGAGGTCACAGCGAAGCCACAACTAATTCAATCAGAGAAAATGTAGCGCACGAGATAAACTGTTATGGATTCGCTGCCTGGATGGACTGCTGTGCTTTATACATCTTAAAGTGCAGCACATGTATTTCCAATCAATATGATATTTTGGGTCTATGTGAGTCCCGAGCGATTTGGTTTTATTTGACTCTGAGATTTCATACATCGGGTATATTTTTACTTTTTTATAGAAACTCTTTTTGTCGCCCACATGAACTTTTAACACTAAAACCTTTCCAACGTCGCTTAATAATAATTAATTCAAACACATTATTCTTTATCACATCATCCTGTTTGTGCGTTTATGATTCTCATCTGAGGTCTGTACACAGATGTTTTCATGTGAAGAAACCCGCCGTTAAACTGAATCCGCGCAGGGGCCAAACGTGTTGGATATATTATGGGATGCCAGGGTAATAATTTTACCTTCCTGATTCATCATTCACACGCTCATTCAGATACATTACAGGTGCATAATTTCAATGAAAGTCTGTTGTCGGTCAGTTGTGGTCAAGGGTACGTTTCCTAGCAGCAGTGAATTGTGGGTAATCCACGTTGGGCATGACAATTTCATGAATCACCGAACAGACGTGCAAATTAAGGCTGCAATTAATGTTTAGTGAGTTTCAATGGTGCGGCTGATAGTCTGTGCGTCTGTAATGTATCTTCACAAAAGGCCCAACCGCGCCATCGTATAATTACTCCGGGTTTGTTTCAGTGGAGCAGCGCTGGAAAAACAGGTAGGAAACGATAGATTTCCTTTTTAATGAATGCGTTTGATTAAAGTGATTATTTAATGTGCTAGATCGTCTGTAAGCAAATATTCAGGAATGTATTCGAGCGTGAGAGACTGTCGAATGTGTGAGAAAGCATCTTTGTGTGTGATTACTATTAGTAATTAGTATTCGTTAAAAAACTATTAACCATGACAATTACTATAACTATATAACTAAAATGTTCTTTTTTATAAAAGGATCTCCGTTTCTATCTTTTATCTGTCATTTCCTCCTATCAACCAACAGTTTTACCCCAACAAAGTTTTTCTTGTCCAAAAGCTGCTGTTCTTGGTTACCACGGTGACAAACGCGTCAGTGTGAAACATGCTTGAGATGAAATACGAGAAGTGACAGAAGAAGAATAAAAATCACTTGTTTGTATAATAGTGAAAGTGTAAAACTATTTAGTTTATTTTTATTTTAAGTGTTGTTACACTTGCAGCCTTTTAAGTCGCCTGAAAATGTTGTGAGAAAAAGGTCTGAACGGCTTCGCAGTATAAGATACATTTTTGTTACTGGAAATAAATCGGCTCATCCTGTGATTATATCATTTGCAGGGGCTGTTTTTAATACTGGTACACAGTTTATTTTCCATTTACACAGGTCATCCGCACCCTCATCATTATGTGCTGACCCCAGACCGCATTCCTGGAAACCCAGTAATAAAGTGAGCCGGTTCACTAGACCTGCAGACCTTATTACAGGTTCATCTGTGCTTATAATTGCTGCCACTGTCCACACAGACACATCTAAATGGGGACATTCCAAAGATTTATGTTGTTTTTATACACAGCTAGTTATAACAGCTAGTAACACTATAACCTAACCCTAACCCACATGCTAACCCTAACAGAAAAGTTGTCATTTTTACAGTTTTTTTAATACAAAGTTTTTAGAGCATTTTTACAAACAAGGACGTCCCCAAAAGGAGGTTTTGCTCAGATTTGTCAGGTTTCGCTGACATTTGGGTACAAATTTGTCCCCAATATATGGTTAAGTAAATACACACACCTTGTTTACTAAAACTATTATCCAGTATAACAGAGAATCATTTCCCAGCATTCAAAGTCTGGTGTAACTTGTGAAAAAGTGAAAAGAGGCTTACCAATTATGACCCTATTTAATATAGAAAAAAAGGAAATTAATTTTTTTACTGCTGCTTTAATTGGGCTGTAAAAGCTATAATAATGATAATATAAAGTAGTGTCGTATGTCTTTGATGGTCCAGTAGGAGCTATCAGACTGTGCAAAATATACTTCTGCACTCATCTGGGGTTAAAAGTATTGAGAGTAAACTGTGGAAGAATCTAATTTAATTAAAATGATAATTCTACAGTTTTCTGTTATGATAAGAAGCCTCTAGTGTCTGACGTAGGTGACACAAAAACTTCATTTAAAGTCGACCCGAACTGGCGTTTGCAACCTGATTGATTTTCCCAATATTTCTGATTGAAACAGGATTTTTCTCAGTGGATTGTGAAAATCGGCTTCCTTTTTAACCGCTGGCTCCCTGTGTTTTCCACCGGTAACACTTCTTTTACAGTTGTGTGCTATTTCTGCGGTAAACTAAATTGCGTTAACTTTAACCAGCATTAAATTACTGTGTTCGCTATTGGCAAGTTTTTAAAAAGGTTGCATTACCGGCAACAGCCTGAAACTGTTTGGTTATTGGTTAATATTAACTAGCCAAGTGAAGAAAGCTAAAAAGGAAAGTAGCTTTGAGAGGCGAAACAGATTATTACGCTTTATTAAAAGTACAGACAGAGGTGAATTTTACACATAAGACCAAGAATGTGTAGTAAAAGAAACTGTTTTGATTTACACGGTATATTCAGAAAAACATAAGCATCGTTTAATTTTGCTTCGTTTTTACAGTACATTTAAAGAGTAAAGTAAGAATTGACACAACATCTAAAAAACTGGATGTTTTGATCGTCCCCAGGACTTTCAAAATAACATTTTTAACGTTGTTGTTACGTAATGGAAATGTTACGGAACGATTTTTATAACGTATATGTGTGCACACATTTGTAAAGTGTTGTTGAATATCTTTGTGTCTGTGTTCAAGGGCAGCTTTTTCTGCGCTACAGAATCTCTCAGAAGCACGTCTGTCTCCCCCCAAAAGCAGTTTGATAACACATACATGAACAATTCAAGGCGCAGCCTCAGGGCCTCACGCCCTGTCTATGCTGAAGTTTCATATCAGCCTCTGCAGTGCTGAAACTGGAATCCTGGTAATTGCTATTCTGGCTTGTTATTAGAACCATAAACGAACAAAATCAGCAGCTATTAAGGCAACGGCGGACACGCTGTCTGACAGAGACCGCCAGAGATAGTTCCACAAAGAAAGGACAACCAATTCTTCTCTGTTTATTACCACAAAAGATCTTATTTAAACATCAATCGAATGAGTCGCTTTCAATTTCTTCTTCCTGGCTGCCGCTGGAAATGATGTCATTGGAGACAATTGAAAATTGGCAAGGTGAGAGAGCGACTAATGCAGAGCGGCTCTCTCTGTTTAAATGACCGTCCGTTCTTCCTGTGTAAATAATCAAATTCCCTCATTCATCTTCATATCGACCTGTTTGATATTACAGAGCCCCTCCTGACTGGATAGGAGAGAGGGCCCCTGCAGGGCGGCCCCGTTGTCTGCAGTTCTATTCATCTCTTTCATCCTAATTTATGTTCTTCTCACACATCTCACCTCTCATTTGGCCTTGCCTGAAGGCCAAGTAAGATTGCGTGGTGTTCCTGATGGTTCAGAATATGAGACGTGCAGGTAGAGTTTCACACACAAGAATCACACAACCAGTATGTGACAGAGGCCCAGTAAGTGATAATGGTCATTTTCTGTGAAGATTAATACACTACATTTACATTTACGCATTTGGCAGACGCTTTTATCCAAAGCGACTTACATTGCATTATACTATACATTGTTTCTGAGTATGTGCAATCCCTGAGATCGAACCCATGACCTTGGCGTTGCTTTTACCGCCATGCTCTAACCACTGAGCTACTGGAAAGCTAATAACAATTTCTAATGTTAAAGTGTATGTTTAATCTATGAACAGTGGGTCTCATTCTCCAACTGTGCAAACACACACACACACACATACTAAAGACGTATTGACCAATCAGCATTCAGCTTACACAACAGGCTGGGTCGTACTACAGCACGTTGAAGTTTTGCAGGTTTTAGCCCCCTGCAGTGATTTTAAATTGGTCTTATTCACCCCAAGACAAAAATATGGAACCTATATTTTTGCCTGAATGTAAATTTCTAGCTGGCAGAACTGATATTTAATCAATGGGGTGAAATGTATTTGAGTGGAATTTTGCTAAGGCCTCGAGTCTGGACAAACTCTCTCAGCAGGCTCTGATCTCTAATTCCAGCAGTCTGTGCATATGAATTATTAATTTAGCCATTATGCTAAGTCCCTCGGTCTGGATCAATTCATTATTAGCTTTGGCGATCACAGCACAAGGATGGCGATGCCTCGTAGATGGATTCAGAGAACTTACAGCTATGAAACTTAATAGATTTATGAATCTTGAATCTTCAGAGTTCGATTCAAAGTTTGCCATGGAAACATCAAAGATACGAGCTGAGACCCAAAGGGGAGCTTGTTTTTGAACTAAAACAAACTAACTGAACAGTGAAAAAACACAGCTTGTATGTAGCGTCTGTCTTTTGTCTTCTTAGGAGGCTGTATTGTTTAAAGATTGCAGGTTCTTAAGTTTTGCTTCAGATTGAAGATTTTGTGTTGGACATGAAGTAGCGATCTAACACAGTACCAGCATTTTATCTTACGAAAGTAAACAAAAATATCCTTGCAGCCAAAACTCACAAATGACCTTTGTTCATTTGACAATGAAAATGCATAAGCTAAACATGCAAAATTGTGAGCATTTGGTGTCTGTATTCGATGATATATTTTTGGTTTTATTTTATAATTTACGTTAAGAGTTGTTGTCTCTTGCTCTTCATGAGAAGTTTTTGGGTCGACGAACACCCTTTAAGAACTCAGAAATCCCGTTTTAACTTCACTGTGTGAAAAATGATGAAAATAAAACCAGATCTAAATCAGTTCATCAGCTGAACTCCCGGGCGAAGACCCTCCTCCAGACTCATCTGTCATGTCCTCTCATTTTAAGCACGGATGTATAATTTACTGAACTTTAATATGAGTCTCAGCGTATTCCTCTGATATCCAGTGAATTATCTCATATTATCTCATTATCTCATATGATCAATATCTGCCATCTATATTGCATTGGCTCATTTAAATTTCATAACCAAACACTAATATTCTCCCTTTTTATGAAACCTTTATGGTAATACGGCTGAGGATCTCGGGGCTATCAATAACTTACTGTGTGTCTGTAAGCTGGAAAGAGTGGGTGCTAATGTCTTGGCCCTTAAGGTGGCAGGACTCGCCATCTTTTACCTTCATTACCGCAGTGAAGCGATGGTTTCTCCCTCAACCCCCGTGGCAAGTCATTTAACCTATCTGCACCCCAGTCGCACAGTTTGTCAAGGCGCGTTCGTGCGACTGCGGCTATTAGAGCCACAATGGAGATTATGTAGGAGTCAGAGAAGATGAAGGAAGTGATGATAAGCAGTTTAGCTCCAGGTGTTGCTGTGTTGATATATAGCATTTGTGTGTGTTTGTGCTGTACTGTAAAGGAAACTACACAGTGAATACTCACAGAGTCTGTGGAGATCTCTGTTATTTAAGGAACAACGTTGTCATGTATCTTTTTACAACACTGATAGGAGGAAAGAGAATGAGACAGTTGACATGGTGATGTAAACAAATGATGTAATTGTTGACAGACGGTACAAGGAAATACAGTTAGTCTGGGAGGAATTTGATCCAATATAAATATTCACGTCCAATTTTCACAACTGAAATAGTTAACCCCGGGTCATTTTAAACCCCGGGTAAACGGATTCCTGTGTCATCTGTTTTACACTGCTTATACTTTACTGGGGTTAAAGGCAGCGTTAAGCCTTTGTTCCAGAAACAATTTTTACGTTACGCTGGTTGAAAGTCTCTTCACAATCAGATAGCAATCACAATGTAAAGTGGTCTAAATATATTTATATATTTTCTGTGAAAGGCCATTAAATGTTCGTCCAACCATTGTGTTTGTTATTGACGTCAGTTCTGTGTTCGTTACTGACGACAGTTCTGTGTTTGTTACTGACGACAGTTCTGTGTTTGTTACTGACGACAGTTCTGTGTTTGTTACTGACGACAGTTCAGTGTTTGTTACTGACGACAGTTCTGTGTTTGTTACTGACGACAGTTCTGTGTTCGTTACTGACGACAGTTCTGTGTTCGTTACTGACGACAGTTCTGTGTTCGCTACTGACGACAGTTCAGTGTTTGTTACTGACGACAGTTCAGTGTTTGTTACTGACATCAGTTCTTTGTTTGTTACTGACGAAAGTTCTGTGTTTGTTGCTGACGAAAGTTCTGTGTTTGTTACTGACGAAAGTTCTGTGTTTGTTACTGACGACAGTTCTTTGTACGTCAATAACAGAAGCAACACACAAGCGTCTGTCTACAGGTCTGTAAGAACCTTGTTGTGCTTTTGGCACCGTTGGGCTGTTTAATAACTGCTTTGCTTCTCAAGTACAATATCAGTCTAAAGAGACTCCAGCGTTTTAAACTCAAGTGGGTGGAAGTTATTTTAGTAATATTTCTCAAAAGTGTTGTTCATCCCTTTATAGGTAAAACTTTTTAAATGAGAACAAAATTACCGAGCGCACCTTTAACTGTTATTGGGGTAATAGCGGCGCAGGTTTAGGCGAATGGAGCTCTTGTGTACTGTAATGTGTACAGTAAAATTCTCTTGATTGACAGCGAGAACATTGTGCTATAACTGGTGCTATGAGAGAACATACGACCTGAGAGAGAAAGAAAGAGGGAGAGGGAGTTTGTCGGTGTGTTTGAATATAGGTGTCTTTATGGAGGGGCACTAAACAAACTATTGAATAATTTATCATTGTAATGTAGCTGCAGAAGAGGACAAGAGACATTTCAGAGCTAGATTATGTGCTGTAGAAAAATCTCTGGATGCTTTGACTAGAAAAAAAATAAAATCGTGTTACAGCACAGCGCATTGAGCTCGCAGCCAAGATAGCGGCCTCTATCTCTCTTTCACTCTGTACATAAGTGTGTGTGTTGTGTGTGTGTTTCTTTGTTTCTTCATTTTATTAATTTCACTCACATTCCAGATTCAATCATCCAACAGGTGCGAATAGAAAGATCTTGACCTCAATTACAGAAACGTCTTTTAATACAAACGTCTACTTGAACTGAAATCTTGCTCAAGAAACTCTAAAATAAATTTGAAGTAAAGTGAGTGAAACTATTGTTTACACAAGTCGATATGAAATCAAACTTGATCCTGTTTGCTTTCTGAATACCTGTTTTTGGACTCCTCATAAATAATTCATGTGTGCACATTGTTCTAGAGAGGAAAAACTTTTGTTTTGGTATTTTTTCATTTAAATGTACAAGCTAGAATCAACCAATCAATCTTTGAATCAACTGTACCTCAGGGCTGATTTCAACTCTGTCAATCTATAGAGATACATTTTTCACAATGTATTTCATTCCCGCCCTCTCTCACTTGAAAATACAGCGTTATAGAAATAAAATGAGTGCGGCTTTATTTATTTACTGCAGATGACATCACATTTATGCTTTTGTTGAATGGTTGTATTTTATTGAGGTATTTATATTTCAGTCCATCTATTCCTTGAGAACTGAGATCCTCTGCCTCACTACCTCACTACCTCATCATCCACCCGCTACCCACAGGAACTTATTGATTGGGTATAGAAACGTGGGTGTTCCAATCCAGAGTGAATCCAGATCTGCATGTGAGTGTGCGCATCAGGATAAGTCCGTTTCATTTATAAAGCCCATGACATTCATCATTCACAATTCAAGGCAACTTTACAGTAAAATATTGCACAAATACGTTTCCCTAATGTTTCTATTAAGTAACAAAAATGTTTAAAATGTTATTTTAAATGTTCTAGCAGGGAGAAAGCATATGTTAGTGTGCAGTTTAATTGGTAAATAATGGGGCAAGCAGTCTACACTCAACCACTATGTCTAACACCTTAACTTACAAAAGTTCTGTTCACATCAACCCAACACTCGTCACAGTTTTCATGGGTTGAACAACAAAACGTGTCAGGAAGAGCTTTCCAAACTGTTACAGGAATAATCATGTTTGAAATTCAGGACAGAGAAATGAGCGGTGGGCGCCCCCGTATGCTTCTACTCAACTGTAATTAGGTTCATTAATCTTGTTGCCGAACCAGGACCTGACAAGATTAAACATACGTGATGTTCGTAGCTGGACTTTCCAGCCCATCAAATTTGCGCATCGGTCCCCTGAGACGAATGTATTTTCTATTAGAACAGCAGGATCTGAGAGGTGATTGGAGGAGAGGAGCTTCTCCATTCAGAGCAGGAAGTCTTTAGCCAACCTCTCACAATGTGTCCGAACAAATATGCAAAGTTCTGTATGAATGCTGGTTTTCATTGCTTCCACTAACATAATAATCATTTTCTTGTAGTACAAGAGAGACAAGATCTGCTTGTATTACAACCCCACCCTACCCTGAAACATCTTTAAATAAAGCCACGTTCACAAACTCTTTCATAATGTCACATTTTTTGGGAATGTCAAATGGATGGGAAGACAGGACTTGTTCCTTTTGGAATTGTTTGTATCATAAAAACGGACTTCTGCCTTCCTAAAACAGCACCCACTTTTGAAGACCCTTTTTAATCGGGACATGAAAACTGAAGGTCACATTTACCCTCCAGAGCATCCCACGTGTGTTCCTGTGGCTCTGTCGGCAGAGCATTGTGTTAGCCGCGCGAAGGTTGCGGGTTCGATTCCTAGTTACCACAAATACTGATAAACTGTATACGCTGAATGCACTTAGTCACTTTGGAGCGACTGCCAAATGCATAAATGCAAAATGCAGAATCGCTTAATAAATTAAATGGGTTCAATTGTGAGTTTGTTGACTTGTGTAGCAGACTGACTCAAGTGGCTACACATGAAAGAGCAGCTCAGTAATCGCTCCCTCCAAACATTGTACATTTTGTTGGCAGAGATTGACAGGTGTGTATGTGAGAGCGTGCGTGCGTGTTAAACAACACGTGGATGGCGACCGGGCCTTGCAATTGCGTCCCGCTGACTAGCGCGCAGATTCCCGGACATGCACACGCACGCTCTGTGATCTGTGTAAAGGGATTCTCTCAGAGAGCAGCTGTCATCCACACTCCCTCCACCTGTCACATCCACTCCATCAAATCTCACAGCACAGAATCGCCTTCAATCAAGTCGTGCGTGTGCGCGCACGAGGAAACATAAACGTGAACTCGTTTGAGTTCAGCACATGGAAAACACAATATTATTGCTGAGCTGAAATACACGTCTAAGATATATTAAGGGAAATCGCTTGTGAACTCTGTAAACAGCATCACTAGACGTAATTTCATTACAGT
>JAZGTJ010012834.1:0-15528 GCA_036877575.1 Botia almorhae
AAGATGTTTTTGTTCATGTAAAATATTCTAGATTTGTGATATATTTATCTTTAAATTATAGAAAAAAAAAACATTTAACACCCTTAACGTTGTGGCAGTTTTTTCCCTGTGTTCGAAAATGGTATCAAATACCGATATTTTTCAAGGTATCTTATCGAAGTTAGAAATTACAGTATCATGACAACACTCTTTGTTACTTTCTATACAATGAAAGTAAATAGGGACGATTGTTGAGAGACAAAAAAATCATAAAGGCATCATAAAATTATCATTTTTGTCTGAACTATTCCTCTAAAACAGAAAATGTATAGACTTTGATGTCTTATGTTGCCTTGTGTGTGATTTTGCTTTAACATGATCCAGTCATTAAATGCATTACTTGGATCATAAATTAAACTAGCTTGTGTTTAACTGTGCACAGGAGACAGTGAAAAAATATAGGTTTGAAAATGTTTTTAAAAAATGAAAATTTAAACTCAAAACAGAATATGAGTGAGCTTACAATATTAAATTGAAACAACTGCCACAAAAATCTAAAGAGAAAGCAAAGCACTACCCAATGTTTTGCCAATATACACAGTCATAAACACAATTGCTAATCTTTATTTGTTTTCTATAACATTTGATACCAGTAACAACATAACATGTTTTTAAGAGAACACAGACATTTTAGACACATTTTGTGTACCTGGTTGTATGCAGCCATTTGTGTAATCCAAAAATTTATTACACAAACAACACTGTTATTTTTGTTTGATATTTCATTATGTAATAATGTATGTAGTATTGCAACGCAAAGTCAAACATGCTAGCTTGCAGATATTTTTAAAACATATTTGACATTGTATAATAATGAAGGGAGACAAAAGCTTCTTTACCTACTTCACCACCCATGTAGAAGGTGGAGTTGGTCGGGTGAACAATGGCTTCACTTTCGATTGTGGCAATATCAGCTTGCACAACTTGCAACTACAACAACAGAAAAACAAATACTGTGAGAGGCAAAGGCTGTGGAGAATGCTGTGAAACAATGATGGGAGGAGAAAACCGCTCTGATTGAAATAAGAGAGAAAAGTAAAGACAAGGGAAATATTCACCGTCTAATTTGGACAGGAGATGGACATGCACAGCACATACACACGACTGTCAGGAACGGTTAATTGCATTGCCCAGAACTGACTAAATCCACAACATGCTCAAGATGTTGAGAGTGAAGTCAAGAAGCTGCACAACAGGTTTTAATCTACTAAATTTAGAGTTTAGGTGTAAAAATACTTAAAGAAAGCTTACAAATTTTAGTTTCATAACAATTGTGAGTTAATTTTTATTTATTCTTCACTTGGTGATTTGACAGTGGTCTGAACTTTGCACTGACATCTGTCTGTATGGTTGCATTAACAGTATGCCGATAGCCATGGAATGGTCAAACCATTTAGTAGAAGAAAGTTTTATCTTAACACTGATATGAGTCTTCATCTCATGTAAGTTTAAATATTTCTAAACCTTTGTCTGAAGCAAGCATTCTAAATAAATACTTTAATCCGACAAAACGTTTATCAGACAATAAATTTTCGGTGAATTAGGAGTGATTTATAGCCCCATTAGGATGGTATTAGTTTTCTGAACATACACTATATTGCCAAAAGTATTCGCTCACCAATCTAAATAATTGAATTCAGGTGTTCCAATCACTTCCATGGCCACAGGTGTATAAAAAGAAGCACCTATGCAGACTGCAGACTGCTTCTACAAACATTTGTGAAAGAATGGGCCGCTCTGAATTCCAGCGTGGTACCGTGATAGGATGCCACCTGTGCAACAAGTCCAGTCGTGAAATTTCCTCACTACTAAATATTCCACTGTCAACTGTCAGTGGTATTATAACAAAGTGGAAGCGATTGGGAATGACAGCAACTCAGCCACGAAATGGTAGGCCACATAAAATGACAGAGCGGGGTCAGCGAATGCTGAGGCGCATAGTGTGCAGAGGTCGCCAACTTTCTGCAGTCAATCGCTATAGACCTCCAAAGTTCATGTGGCCTTCAGATTAGCTCAAGAACAGTGCGTACAGAGCTTCATGGAATGGGTTTCCAGAAGAGTTGAAGTCGTTATAACTGCAAAGGGTGGGCCAACATCATATTAAACTTTATGGATTAACAATGGGATGTCACTTAAGTTCATATGCGTGTAAAGGCAGATGAGCGAATACTTTTGGCAATATAGTGTGTCTGGAAAATAATGGGATAATTGACTCAATGTATTTAGCAATTCTAATTAATTATGCAAAAAATGTAGAATAAATCAATTACATTGTCTGGTGAAACAATTAGTGAAAAAAAATTTGTGAGCCTATGAATTTATATGCTTACAGTAAAATCTGCCTTCTTAACAATGCAGGTGCTGTTACGGTAAGTGTTTGTAGCGACTGAAAACAAGGAGCGAGAACATGGGAATCCAGACGAAAGATATTTAACAAAGAAAACAATTAACCGTCAAATTATAGAAATGTCAACAACAAGTGCAACAGCAGCGTGACTCAATGAGCTAATACATGAAACAAGGAGAAATCCAAAACAATCCACTTACAATCCAACAATAACCGACAACCTTAACATCCAGACAGGGAACTTAAATAGTGTTACTAATTAGGGTGAAACAGGTGATGATGATTTAACAAACAGGAAGTGAATGAAAACAGAAACAAACAGAGAACTTCAAAATAAAAGTTCTGTACATGTAACAGGTGCACTGAATATTGTTACTGGAAAAGCCTGAGCAGCAATAAATTAACACTGAAGGATTGTGTGCAAGTTGTCTATTATAACTGCATAGGTGTCAAGACCTAAACCACACTGGAAACAACTGTAAGGGGGTTTTCTCTAACTAATTTAACCAATTTAAACACATCTTTATTTTATCACATTTGATTAAATTGTATTAGTAATGATGAGCTTTTGTTCTAAATATTATATTCTAAAGTTAGTATTTTCCAAGTGCACCGAACAGTTTCGTGAACCGAACTGAATCGTGCCTTTGGTGTATCGTTACACCCCTTATGCCCTGCCTTATTGTTACTCCTTCTTGTAACTTCTCAAAAAAACTTCTAGTGTGACAGTTTTAATTCTTGGATGCATTTTCTGAACTAGCTTTTGTATTCCACACACAATAGCATTACATGTATTATAAAAAAGTGAGAATTAAAAAAAAGAATTAAACCCAGAGTGGGCTGTATTCACAATGTGCATTATCGTGGACCATACAGCAAACCCAAATCAGTTCACCACACGAGATGTTTATATGGAGCAGTGCTGCACAATATATCAAAGTTATCGGAATAATGCAAATGGGCATATCACAATGGTTTACAAAAACCAAATGATTTTAATATTTTAAAAATTTATATTCAGGCAAAGTTTTTGGTCAATTCAGAGAAACTGGCATGCAAATGTTAGTTGGAATATGGGTTTCTTTTCCCAAAAAGAATGTGAAACGAGATATTTTTAAATATATTTAATATGTTAAATATATTTATAATTTTGAATTGATTTTATAAACAAAGCATTACCATATTGAATATTGCATATAACATTATTTAGGAAGTTTTCACATATCATATTTTTCTTCAGTATCGTGCAGCCCTAACATACAGTATGCCACTCTAGAATGCTAAAACCACTATCATGATCATCCGAGTATGTGCAATATATTACAGACAATACAGAGTACCACACATTCACTTTAAAGCACATGCAATTTATATATTTAATTAAATCAAAGCTTTTCACAGTTTTCATAATTGCTATAAGAGTATAGTTTAATAGGTGTACCTTTTGGCCAAGAAAGAGACTCTTGGAGGACAGCACAGTAAAGCCATCACCCACTGTGGTGCTGACCACATTTGCTGCTTTAGTCATCTCACTCCATTTCTGTCAAACAAAAGCAAAGAAACGCAACATTACTACACAGTAACTTTATATTTAAAGGAATAAATGTTTTTTCTTTTTTAGAAATCAGTTAATTTTGATCCAGCATTTTATTTACTGAACCCCACAAGCACACTGGATATTATTATCCCCAAACTTTTACTTTATTTGTTGACCTGAGCAGAATTTTTTTATATATGAAAAATATAACAGAATCAGCATAAACAATCAGCATTGCCACACAATAAAACAACACTCATATCTGCATACCTTAACTCTTGCTGACTTTTTGGTTCCCTGTCTCTTGACAACTGCTTTTTTGGTGGTCTTAAATGTCTTTGTTGGTGGAGGGGTGATGATGGCTTCAAGCTTTCCTTTTGAGCCCCTCTTTTTAGAGAGCAATTCTGGGTGAATATTGGGCAATACTCCACCAGCAGCAATGGTAACACCTCTCAGCAACTGCAAAGATAAAGGTAAAACTTTCAACATGGCATCCATATGGCATCCAATCACACTGTTGATCAAATAAAAAGAAGCTCGTTTCCAGTCTTTCACTTGAAAACAACAGATAATCTGGCTGTGAATAACTGTTTGATGAATAATGTTTCTATGATTATTATGAAATAAACGATGACTTGTGCTCATGAACCAAATGAAAAGAACATGAACTTTTCTGTCCCCTGTGAAATTTGGCCATAATAGACCACTGCCTATTTTCAGTAAGTGAAGCAGTGTAACGCTACTTCCGGTACTATTTCAACGCAATCAAAACTAATGGCTGAATCCTCTCGCCAGTGTTATTGCAGGGTATTGGGCTGCTCTAATTCTAAACAACAACATCCATTTTCATGATTTACCAATACACAAAGAACTACGGAAAGCATGGGTGAGACTAATACGGTGGGATGACTTTGAAACCGATGATGTCTCTTTCGAAGTTTTTTTGCATTTTTTAAGTTATGTCTGAAACTAAAGTAGAGAACTTCTGAAATACTGCAATAAATTTGTGTCCAAATACTGAACACAGGATGTCAATGTTAGCTTATTGTCTCTCTTAGCAATAAGCTGAAGCTAACAGGATAACTAGCTATCAGAATGTGTTGACATTGCAATTGAATTGTGCTTAAAAATATACTTTTAGAAGAAGAACTTGTATGCCTTGTCCAGCTTCACCTTGGTATGCTCTTTCACCAAGCCAACCACATATTCTTGGCCAAATTTTGACAGTGTCAAGAGGGGATGTCATCCAATGTCCCTGCGACACTGTTTTGCTAGCCAAACGGAAGAATCGATACACTGCTTCGATGGGCACTTCTGGATAATCAATTCCGCTGTGATAAACTTCTATTCTTGGAAATGTTGTCGGTGCCCTGTGAAGACCAAATGGAAGAACCTAGAACCTTAAACAGTTCATTCACTTTTTGCATGGTATAGGGGGCAAATTTGTTGACACTATTTAGCTTGTGAAAATTCTGACAAAACCAGACAGAAAGAGGACAACTACATTCACTGGTGTATGGATCTAAATCTATCATTCTCAAATCTAATCTATCCATTGTTATGCTGATGATACTCAGCTATACATTTCTTCTAGGCCCCACGAGACTCATAATTTCACTAAACTGATAGAATGCATAGCCGATATCAAAACTTGGATGGCTAGCAACTACCTACTATTAAATTCAGATAAAACAGAAGTTCTACTCATTGGGCAAAAACCCTACACACGGAGCAACATAGAACATATTCTGGATGGATGCTCTATAAAGCCTGCTTCATTAGCCAAAAATCTGGGTGTCATTTTTGATAACAATTTATCATTTGAAAGCCATATTTCCAATGTTTGTAAAACTGCATTTTTTCAGCTTAAAAATATAGCAAAACTACGACACATGCTCTCGAAGCCAGATACCGAAAAATTAATTTATGCATTCATGACATCAAGACTTGATTACTGCAACGCCCTACTTGGTGGCTGCCCTGCAAGACTAATCCAAAAACAGATGGTTCAGAATTCAGCGGACAGAGTTCTCACGAGAACGAACAAGTACGACCATATAAGCCCAGTTTTGTCAACTCTACACTGGTTGCCTATCAAACACCGTATACATTTTAAAATCTTGCTTATTACTTACAAGGCCCTGAATGGTTTAGCTCCACAATACTTAAGTGAGCTCCTCTCTTATTATAGTCCTTCATGTTCACTGCGATCGGAAGGTTCTGGCCAACTGTTAGTACCCAGAATTTTAAAAACAAGTGCTGGTGGTAGATCTTTCTCGTATTTGGCACCCAAACTTTGGAATAGTCTTCCGAGTGTTGTCCAGGAGGCAGATACACTAAAGATACACTTAAAGACCCACCTCTTTAATCTTGCCTACACATAGTCATATGTTTTTTTACTCAAATCCCCTAAGGGATTATTAGGCTGCATTAACTAGGTAAACCGGAACCGGGAACACTTCCCATAACAACAGATGTACTGACTACCCAGTAAATCTGTCTGTCTTTCATTCCCCAAGGTCCTGTAGTCAGCTGGACCCAAACTCTGAGACCAGATGGTGGGGGACTGGAGGAAATGACACGTAGACAAAACATCAGGACTTGATAGACTTCTTTAGTAATCTTACAGTTATATACATGACAACCTTTAGCTTTAATTTGTTCCCTGCTTAGTCACAGCAGTGTGATGTTATGGCTGCAATTAGTAACATTATGCCTCACCGCTTCTGTTGGCACGATTGTTCAGTGCACGACATATCAAATATAGTTGGAACCATCAGTTTTACACCTACAATTAACTATAATTCATCACAATAAACTCTGTTCACATCTAAAACAGTTACAAATTGCAGCTTTAACAAGCCAGAGGAGAACTGGCCCTCCTGGTTAAGCCTGGCTTCTCCCAAGGTTTTTTCTCCATCTATACATCATTGGAGTTTTGGTTGCTTGCCACTGTCGCCCTGTTGGCTTGCTTGTTGGGAGACTGCTAATGTCTAATTTAGACTAGGGTTTTGTAAATTATAAACATCCAATATTTTACTGTTTATATTTTATATTTGTATGTATGTATGTTGCTTTTGCATGTTGTGTAGTTCATGGTACTATTGCAAATCCCTTATAGCACTGTCCCATGATGTAGCCTATTATATACCTTTCTTATGTAAGCTGGAATGCTTGTATTTTGCTTAACTATAATTTATGTAAGCTGGAATGCATGTATTTTGCTTAACAATTTTGTGGCTTTATTGGTTCAGTCAGCTCTTTGTCGGGAAAAATACTATAGCCCTACTATAGCATTAGTATTATCCCACACATATTATTTGCAATAATACCATTAACATGTCAGACATTTGCTCTGTGTTTTACTACTATTCTTTTTTTATGTACAGCTGCTTTAAAGCAATATAACATTGTAAAAAGCACTATATAAAAAAATGAATTGAATTGAATATCAAATCCTGCATGGTCTTTAGCTTCTGTTTTATCACTGGCAGTAGTCCTCCTGGCTTTATTCCAAGAGGCATAAACATATTCCAACAATATCCACTCCTATTCATTCAAATTGTGTGTCAACAACAGGTATTGTTGTAAGCAGGGAATAATAAGAAGTACAACAAACATTAAGATGAACCCAGGGCATCATTTGCAAAACTCCTTTACATCACTATACATTTTTGGCCAATAAAACTTCTAGGCAATCCACCTCCAGTATTACCTCCAGTATTTCATGGTCCAAGGAATGGAATGTCCTAGGTCTAACACTTCCCTTCTCTGTGTTTTGGTTACAACCAATTAAGGTTTCTTCCTCCTATTCTGTACAAAAGTCAGTTTCTCAGTCCAAACATCACATTCGGCAAAGTCACAACTTCTTTCTTCTCCTTACCTAAAACAGTCAAACAAGATGGAGTCTTCTTTCTGGAGCTTAGCAAGATTGTTAGAAATGGCAATATCTCATTCATTCATTTCTCTTTCACAAACTCAGCTTGCTCAATGGTCACCATCAAGCTTTTCACGCATTCTGAACACCCGCACCCATTCTCCGAAAACGGTCATACTCTGTTGATTCTCCTACAATAACCTTAGAACTACAAGACATTACCTGCAGAGCATCATCAGTTTTGTTTTAGTTGGTTTGATAAGTACTCATTGTTTAGCCCTTAAAACTACACCACACCATGCCATCTCCTAAGTCACTAAGTCAGCTAACATTAGCATAACTGTGCCTAGCAGAATTGGCTATGGCAGACTGTGGGCTAGGTATGGCTCACTTCAATGTATACCTCTGCTGTAGAACTAGCTGTCTTTGATTTTTTTATGGGGGTAATATGATCTAGTTTGTCCCCACTTGGAAACAGAAAGTGCACTAACTTATTGATCTTATAATGCAGAGTTCCAGCATTCGGCTATTAGTAAACCTTTGCCAGTCTCTCAAACATGGCCAAGAAACATTTAAAATCATCTATGTCCTCCAATCTGGCCAATCGTGTCCCCCTGTTACATGTCCCCATGTACTGTTTCATCAACAACTGTAGCTGAAACTCTGATATACTCCACGTCCAGCTGCATTTTGGTGACCTTGTGACGATGTAGTGCTTTCACCTGCTCTAATTATCTCTCTTTTCCCCTATATTAAGAACTGAAATATCTGTCCAAGAGACATAATTGCAGTTCTCCCTCTAGCTCCCGGGATGTTCAAGCAGCACTTTACCAGTACTCAACCTCAAGACAACAAATATTGAGGTGTACTGGTAGTCAGGTGAAAAACAGTAATGGGGAACAAAAATATACAGTTTCAGTATGTTCCCCAAATTCAATTTTTCTTTACTGGCTGTCTATTATGTTTCATATACATTTCAAAACTATGCAAATTAACTATAAAGCATTAAATCAAGATGAGGAACAATGGTGTCCAAACTCCAGAAAGTCTTGAACACGCTTGTTAAGTGAGTAAATCACTCTGCACATACCACAGTAAACTTTACAGTTAAGTTTGCATATTATATTATTACAGATTTAAGAATATCAAATCAGGTGAATTATATGTCATGTGCTCATGAACTGAGCAAAAAAAAAATCCAGGAGAGCAAACATACTGTAGCAATAATTGGCATTTCATATGCCGTTTTGAGGAACCCTTTTAGCTTAGGGTATATTTTATGTTGCAGCCTAAATTAAACTAAAATAAAAAAACAGACCACACTACATTATGTCACCAGTGAGGCTCCTGTTGTATGTGCAAATGTGAGGAGTTCCCCTTCCAGACAATTCCTCACTGGACCTACATGTTGAAAAACAACTCATGTGGCAATACAACAACCCATGTTTCGGTAATTAATTTATGAATGATAAAAAGAAAGATTTTGCTGATAATTATTTTAGCTGTTAATCAAAGTTTGGTTTGAAACACAATTTTCACTTTCAGACTTGAAAGTTTCATCAGACCACAGTTTTTTTGCCAATCAAATCTGACCTCCAAGTTCCATCTGGTTACCACCTACCAAACAGTTTATATTACACGGCCATGGCTTATGGTTTAAATTTTCTAAAAATCAGAAGCCTTACTTGGTTAAGTTCCTCGTCATTGGCGATGGCTAGTAAAATGTGTCTGGGTGTAACACGGCCCTTCTTGTTGTCTCTAGCTGCATTTCCTGCCAGCTCCAGAATTTCAGCTGAAAGAATTATGAATAAAGTCCTATTTAAGGGTTAATTTACCCACAACTGAAAATAGCACAGGTCAAGACTTTCAGAAAATAATGGATCGTTTTTAGTTTGTTTTTCACCAAACCCATTTTTATGTCTATAAAACACCTGTAATATAAAGCACAAGTCACATGATTTTTTTAAGCTTTTGAAGCTTGAGTAGAGTCAGGCACAACCCACTGTTATTGTAAGAACAAAACCCAGAACAACAGTTTTTTTTTATTCTTAGTTTTGGAGAAGCAATAAAATCCATAGGGGGTTTGAACAACACCAGGTTGAGTAAATAATGCAACATGCTGCAATGACAATGGAAGATTTCCCTTTCAAGGGACCTTGCACTTTGTCGTATGAAGACACCTTGGGGAATGCCTCTGTGTTATTGCATCTGAAGAATGTGTGTGACTTGTCCAATTCTGTTTGGAGATATGTCACCATGTGACGTGACGGCGGATGCTGGAAGCTACAAAACAGAAACCAGAAAACAGTAGCATGAACTTCCACTTTCTTCTTTGTGTGTGTCCATCCTTTGTCTGTCCAAAGAAAAAGAAAATAAGACAAATAAGAATTATATTAAGAGATATAAAGTTTAAGCCAGGTGTTACTCCATGCTCTTGCTACATTACAGGTGGTGATGCATACAAGCTTGTGTTCATTGTTTGAGAGGTTTCACATTCTCAGTCCCGTGGCGCTACCCCCTGCCATACCAACCCCTTGTACAGGCAGCAAAAAAGAAGAGTGTTGCTTCCTGTCCCACCCCTCAAAGAGCTTGGAGGATAAAGCCTAAGAATGATCTGAGGATTGTCATTGCCGCTTGGAAGGCTTCGACAAAGAGGTCCTGATGCCAGGTCTGGGCCTCAGAGGGCAGCCCCATCGAGGAGCGAAGGGGTTACGAACTTTCAAAAACCCCCAAAAAGTCGAATTGTTAACCCTGCCATTAGCATTGCCTTGGGCCTAAAAAGATTTTGCTAGAAAGATTTCTTGCGAATAAATTACTTAGAGTCCGCCTGAAATTGGATCTGCAGAATTCATATTTGATAGAAACATCTGTAAAAAATCCCATGCAAATATTCCCTACTGGTCATTCACTTTAGAGCACCCGAGATCATAAAGCACCCTAGGTCAGCCTTGAGATGCTGATCCCCCAGTTTTTAGACGTTTGGAAAAGTCTTCCAGACATCTCTCAGTGGGTCCTGCACACGGTGAAGAAGGGTTACAGCATGCAGTTTTCAACCTCCCAGATTCAACAAAGTGTTATAATCAGAGGTGGACTCCACGCAGGCCAGGGGCTGGAACAGCAAGTGCAGTCACGTTTGGTGAAGGAGGCTATAGAATATGTTCCTCCCCATATTATATGTGCCTGGGGTTGCGGCACATATAATGAGCAGTTTAACTCCCAAGCAGAGAACAACGTTCTTTGGGGTAGTATGGGACTCACCAATGATGTAGATACGTCTGTCTCCCGCTTGCATTGAGTTGATTCTGGCAGCAGTTTCCAGTATCAAGCTAGGCCAGGTCTTCACCATCAAGTACTACAGAAAGTATTGGGGCTTATGGCAGCTGCATCCAACAATGATACCTTTAAGTACTACACCTGAGACCCTTACAGTGGCGGCACAGGACCAAGGAATATCCCTTGATGAAAACTCATTCTGTAGACGAAGGATGCGTCCCTCATGGGCTGGGGAATGGTGATGGAAGGCTGCTCAGCAAAGGGTTTGTGGAAAGGCCATCAGCTTTCATGGCACATAAATTGCTTGGGGATGTTGGCTGTATAGCTTGAGTTTCCTTGAGGGCACATCTCAGGTTATGACAGATTTCTTTAGATGGACCTCTGCTGTAAAGTACCTGCACTAACCTAGACCAAATTTTGTCTTTTCCTAAAATTGCCAAAAAAACCCCACAAATTTAAAAAGTACATTACCTAAAACTGTTGATATCACTGTGAACCCTTTGGCTCACACCATATGTCTACCTCTATTATTTTGGAGTATTATAAATTTGTTTTTGTTTTCACTTGTATTGTCATGGAGGAGGCTCCTGCTTCTCCCCCCTCTGCGCCACCAGAGGGAACCATCACCCGAATTCTAATCAGTTTATATCTGGACTACAATTCCCGCAATGCACCATGCCTGGGATTTGCCCTAGCTATCTGAGCATTTCTCCCTTGTATTCTGTTTTACCATGTTTGATTTTAAATTGTTTATTGTCATTGCCTGTTTGCTGCCTGCCCTGACTTTTGGTTTGTTGTTATGCCTTTGATTGTTTGCTGCCTGCCTTGACCATCATGTTTATCGATTCTGTCTTGCCCTGCCTATGTCGTGTTTGTTTACCAGTGTATGACCCCTGCCTGTTTAACTACAACAATAAACTGCTGCAAATGGTTCCCAGTTCTTCTGACCCTTCATTACATGTATACTGCTAGGATTATGTTTGCTTTGCTTTACTGCAATAATAACTAATACCATAAATAACAATAAGTAATTATATTACTTAACATTAACAAACTAATAACTAACTTAAAAACAAACTGGACCTAGAAATTAACTAATAAATTATTATTAAATAATATTACATATTAAATAATATTACAAATTCTTAAGTAATGTTACCCTGCACAATTTCTGTAAAGTTAGTTAAACTCAGAGTTAACAAGTAGGTGATGGCAAAACAGGAACTTGACATCTGCAGCATCATATTACATAACTCAGCATTTTTTCTTAACTCAAACTTACCCGGATAAGCAAATAGTGAGAATAAGAACTTTTACCAGTCAGGTATTCTAATACTGCAGCCATGTATACTGGAGCCCCAACACCAATCCGATATTTAGGAAGTCCTTTTTTAATGTAACGCAGCATCCTACCCACAGGGAAGATAACCCCAGCCTTAGCAGACCGGGATGTTTTGGTAATCTTTTTCTTTCCACCTCGGCTGGACATGTTCCTCCTCCTGCTTTGAGGAATATAACACAGAAATGTTATAAGGCTACATAAGATTAACTGTTACTGTTTATTGTGATTTATTCATTTTATATTACAAATTATAAAACTATAGAGCTCCAAAGACACTTTCATGTAAATCAACCACAGTCAATTAATCTATTACTACTTTAATATCACACATCTTTCAGAGATGTTTTAATGATTTAATGATATGATACGTGCTAACAGATTCAATATTAAACTTGTTCCAAGCATTAAGATTAGCAATTAGGATAGTAATGTATAGTATTGGGTTATTTTACTTTTTTAAAGAATGTCAAAAAAGACAATTGTGTTGTTTATATGCAAATAATGCATACAATTAAACATGTCATTATAATGTGGATGTTTGAATATATATTTTAAAAAGCTGCACCTGGATGTTTGAATTTAGACGACAGTTACAAAAGCTGGCTTGTTAGCAGTCGCATTCATTCATTACACTTTCAACAATATTTCAAGAATCCAGTTTTGTTCAGTACAACTAGCTTGTTGTATTGATAACAGTGTATCTAAAAAACGTGTTTATGTTACGTGATCAGAAACAACACATATTTTGATAAAATAACGCGCGTGTAATTCAGCGACACATACATTACATACAGAAAGCTGTGCTGTGGCGCGTTACAGTATGTTTATTTTAATTGTCACGTCATCATAAGAGGAGCAGGAACTTCCTAATGAACCGAAAGTATAGTCGCGGCCCGCGGACACTCTTCACTAACTGCATCAAACAATCAGCGCACATTATACAAGACACTCGAAGGTGCCAGAAAGAAACAAAGAAATAACATCTTAAGATCTTACAGTTGACAGTGCGACGAAACGGCTGAGTTCTCTCCACTACTGCTTTATTGACAGTTCCTGACACCCACAATCCACAGCGCGCAACAGCTCCACATCTGCCACTAGAGGCTACTAAAGAGTCGTGCGAGGACGGGCCTGACGCGTGCTCACCACCAGCGTGAGCGCGCCGGAGAATTATAAGACAAGCAATTATGCCAATTAAATATCTTTGCATTTAACTTTTCCAGACGTATAAATACTCTTAAATGTGTCTGTAAAGCTGCATTAACTTTGTATAGGATGCCAACTGTTGTTTTGAGATCTCTTCGCAGGGATTCAGATCTGGACTCATTGCTGCCATTTCAGAACTCTCCAGCATTTTGATTGTAACCATTTTTGAGTGCTTTTTGAAGTGTGTATCAGGTCATTGTCCTGCTGGAACACCCATGACCTGTGGTGAAGACTTTCTGCCACTGGCCACTATGCTGCGCCCCAAAATTCTTTGGTAAATTATCAGATTTCATGATATCGTTTACACAGTCAAGGCATCCAGTGCCAGAAGCAGCAAAGCAACTGCAAAACATATTTGAACCTCCACCATGTTTGACTGTAGGGACTGTGTTCTTTGAATGCCTCGTTTCTTTTTCTGTAAACAGTGCCATGATGTCCTTTATGAAAAAGCTCTACTTTTGTCTCATCTGTCCACAGTATGTTCTCCCAGAAGGATTGTGGTTTTCTCACATATGTTTTGGCAAACTTCAGTCTTGCTTTTTTATGCCTTTGTGTCAGCAGTGTCCTCCTGAGTCTCCTACCATAGCATCCCTTTTTATTTATATGGCGACGGATCGTGCGAGCTGACACTGTTGCATCCTGTGTCTGCAGATCAGCTTGAATTTGTTTTAAAGTTAATCAGAGTTCTTTATCCACCATTCGAACAATCCGTTGTAATTTTTAATTAATTTTGATCTTACGTCCATCAGGATAGGGAGAGCTTTTTCTCTGTGTCCCTCCTCCGACTCTCCAACCGAACCACCAGCGGGTTTTAGGAGCGACGTGGAAAGTGGGAGAGATACAATACATTTACATTTATGCATTTGGCAGACGCTTTTATCCAAAGCGACTTACATTGCATTATACTATACATTGTTTCTGAGTATGTGCAATCCCTGGGATCGAACCCATGACCTTGGCGTTATTAACACCATGCTCTAACCACTGAGCTACAGAAAAGCTATTGCAGCTTATCTGCAATAATTAGCAGGTAAGTCTAGGTGGAATGACACTGGAGTAATTTGTCTTAAAATTTTGAATGGACCCACATACCTGGGACTGAGCTTCTTACAGGGCAATTTAAGGCGGAGATCTTTGGTGGAGACCCAAACCTATTGACCAGGGGCATAGGTGGGTCCGGAACGTCTATGCTGATTTGTATGATGAGTTTGGCATCTAACGGTGTGTAGCAGGTGCGTGTGAGCTCTATCCCTACCTCCTCGCTGTTTTGTAGCCAGTCAGGACCCGAATGATCTCTTGATTCGGATCCTGATCTCTTGATTTTTGCGTCACAAAATTTCTGTCAATCGCTACAGAACTCCAAAGTTCATGTGACCTTTAGATTAGCTCAAGAACAGTGCGTAGAGAGCTTCATGGAATGGGTTACCATGGCCGAGCAGCTGCATTCAAGCCATACATCACCAAGTGTAATGCAAAGCTTCAGATGCAGTGATGTAAAGCACGCCGCCACTGGATTCTAGAGCAGTGAAGACGCATTCTCTGAAGTAACAAATCACGCTTCTCCATCGGGCAATCTGATGAACGAGTCTGGGTTTGGCGGTTGCCAGGAGAACAGTACTTGTCTGACTGCATTGTGCCAACTGTGAAGTTTGGTGCAGGGGGGAATAAGGTGTAGGGATGTTTTTCAGGAGCTGTCAGGATCCTGGCTTCTGTCCAGTTTTAAGATCGCGTTTTGCCAGGATCCTGACTGTCTTGTTATGTGTCAGGGCGTGGGCTCAGACTCCGACTCATTCTGCATGTTCTAGTTTCGATTTGAGTCGGAGTTTGAGTTCGCGCTCTGGGTGTGTGTTTCGTGTGGAAGCACATGGCTATTGAATATTCATTAGTCATGTGCTCTCCGGTCTCGC
>JAZGTJ010012835.1:0-15527 GCA_036877575.1 Botia almorhae
ATGAGTGCTGGGGGGTGATGGCAGAACATTTATTTTGGATAAGTAAATTTGAAAACTGCAAAACTTATGCACAAAATGTAAAAAACAACTACTCTGAGTACTGTTTAAACACAACCCTATAGTGATTTATATTTTGTCTATAAAAGTGTCATATTTTTAGATGATTACCTGGAACGTGTTTGTCTTTGGTATCTGGCATCTCAAGCCAATTTTATCTAACATAATCATTCATAAAAATACAAAAATAAATTCTTCCAAGACAGATATAAGCCTTGTTAATAGTTTATTTTTATATATAAAAATGCATTCAAATACATAAATGGTATCATCAAGGATATATCTGGTGATTGCAATAACAGCAACTAACTCAGTTAGAGATCTGAGAGACTCGCAGTATAGAGATCTTAATACAGTAACTAAACTGGGACTAAACCCCAAATCCTTGTCAGACCAATAGCATACAAAAGTATATAATAAGCTTACAACAGCACAATAGGTTTATGTACATACTTATTAGACATGACATGGTATATAACTTATTACGCATTATAAAATTTGTACACATATATCATCACATCTTTGTTTCCATCCATTTACTTTATCCAGTTGGTTTAATTTGCGATTACAGTTTCAACGCTCTCAGTTTTGTTATCAGAAACACAATTTAAAGTGCAATAAACTCATTACTGTAGATTTGACTGGATTTTATTTTTTATTTTAGATTATTTGTTTCCTGTAAAATGTAATTGTTGTTTGTCTAGCAGTAATTGTGTCTCTTTTTTGTAGTTGGCTATTCTATTAAATATAGCCTGAATTATTTCTGTTCCAAATGACCCCTCTGACAGGCAACCCTGGGGCTATTATATTTGGGCAAGAGCAAAATGCTGATTGTGTAATCGGCACTGTTTAGATGACTAACAGGGCAACCTCATACTAATCAATATCATACAGAGTAGCTCTCTTATTTATGCAAAGCTACTGAAGCTAATCGGTTGTACTAACTGGCAAAATGAGGGTATGCAACAGAGATTGTCCTCCAATGTCAATGAGCATGCGATTGTGGGACCACACCGTGAGCTTATCCCCAGCTGTGAGAGAAAAAACACCCTCTGAAAATAGAGTTTTCTTCCAGGCTGTGGCTTTAAAATTCACTGATTCCACATAGACAAGCATTGTAATGAATTTAGGGTATCCAACAGTGTAACAACGAATTTCATGCCGCAGTTGGGTTTCGCCATTGCGCCATTCTGGAAGTCCTCTGTACATGATCTGCAGAGAAACTTTGTAGGTCCCATCACGATGAACAATCAGAGATTCCTTGTCACTATCCAAAGTGAAGTATTTATTATAATCCACACTGTCAGTCATAAGCCACCACGCCACATTGCCAGGACCTGAGAAATTACCATGGCCATCAACTGCAGAGGAAAGAAATGTTTGAATACATGACAATGTGATATTTTGGCCAAAAAAACTACACATGAATGAAAAAAAGTGTATTTAATCTAAATAATGTATTAGGGCCTTCAAAGACCTGTTTTAGATGCCGATACAATATTGTCCTCGAAGCTGAATATGCAAACATTTTGACAAATTTTAAGTTAAATCGAATCTCTATAGCAATGAGACTATTCAAACATTTCTTAGCAATTATTTAAGGCCCTGTGACACTAAAGCCAATAGCTGTCACATTACCTGATAGGCGAATGAAAGGTGCAAATCTTTGACTTTCTTCACTGCTAGATTCAGGAGCCTGTTTCTGCATTTCTATGTAATAAGATGAAAAGGTGCATGTAAGATTAAATTATACTTTACATACATAAAATAATGATATCACAATCTGGAAACCAGTTTATTAAATGTTTACAACTCAGCTTTATTAGTAAATAAAATTACAACAATTACCAATTACAGGTGATTCCGAAATGTCATTTTCCTTTAAAAGAAGAGCAGATGTAAATCAGTTGAGAAACTAATGCCCAAAGCCAGCGGAAGCATTCCAAGCCAGCGGAAGCATTTTATTAATTTCAGCTCATTTAATGGGCCATTAACGAATTGGCATCTTAACTGATGATTGCACGTCTACAGAATTACAGCTACAAAACTTTGGTCTACTTTTTAAAATAAATACCCAAATGGTTACGCTTAAAATCTAAAGTATTTATGTAACTCTGTAATTAGATACAGAGTAATACGCCACCACGAATAAAAACTATACGCATTAAATATTACACACAAATACACTGTTGTAGTGTTGCCAATTATACTAGGATAATGATAAAGAATTTAACATGTTGCATATTTTAACACAACATGATAAATACCAAAAAAGTCTAAGCATGAAAGTGAATTTGGAAAAGAAGACCCGCTCACCTTGCATCCTGAGGTGTATGCCTGAAACATCAGCGTGAACGAACAGCAAGTGAGACAGAATAAGACAGTCGTGACCTGAATGAACCACACCTGTCGCCGAAAAGAATGGTACTCTGTCTTCACCCGAAGGTCAGATTCCATTAAAACAGCGTAGACTGTAGAGTCTGCCTGATCCTTCCCGAGCTCCATAACTGTTCTTTTAAGAAACGCTGCCATCAAACTCATCTATTTATGCACACTAATTCTCCCACGTGTTTCCCTCAACGCCCAAAACTAACTGCCTACTCGTGAAGTTTCGGCTACATGAAAGAAGACTTCTAAATCAATTCAGTGCCGCTTCCTGCTTTGTCTATGAAACTGCATGCTTGGCTGCGAGACAATGCGCTCTGCCTTATACGCTGAAAATACACGATTAGCGCATGTCGTCATGGCATCGCGCTTTCGGTGGGGTCACAATGGCTGAGACAATCTTCTGTTATTCAACTTCTGTTGTCTTTCTTGACAAATTACATCATTAGTATTTGGGTGAAAGCGGAGTAAACATTCACAAGTAAGGTACATCTGAAAAAAATTGAATATCATGAAAGTAGCACTATTTCTAGTAAGACTAAAACAGTACCCTGTTGTACTTCTTCTGTCATTCAGATGTAACCCCCAGTCAGCATCACTGTATGCCACAAGTTTAAGTTTTTCATCACTTTTCTTGTAACATAGTTCATGATCAATTGAACCTTTCAAGTACCTCATTACATGTTTAACTGTAGACCAGTGTTGTTCGTTTGGGTCTGACAAGTATTGAGACCCAACTTAGATCAGGTCTTGTACAAGTCATCAGATAGATCAAACTACTGCCTCACGGTACCTTTTAGGATCAACAGGATCACTATCACTGTTGTAATCCAGCTTTTGCTCACATGGTGTCAACCTGGGTTTACAATCTGTCATACTGAATCTCTCTAGTACCCTCAAAATATACCTTTTTGGTTAATTTTTACAACTCCTTCACTTTGATGAAAATCAATTCAATCAAAACTTGATCTCATCTGTATTATTTTTGATGGCATAAACCCATCTACCCCCCCTCTGCACGTTTTCCTTCTGGTAGAGTAGTTAGGATAAATGTATCATTTTCTTGGCCTTAGCCCACATCTGTGACTCGTTTGAATGTTTAGCTTCTTTGAATGTTTGTGGTACATCACACACTCTGTAACAGTAGTCAACATTGGTTAGAATCTGATCATCACACTCAACATCAGATACATAATCTACCAAATACTGGGGAGCTCTCCAATTTCTTTTAGAGTAACGCACTTTGATCCCCTCCCTCTGTCTGAGCTCTATAAATATAAATCTATAAAAACAGACCAAGAGAAAAAGGATATTTTAAACAGAAATGTCAGGCTTCCATTGATGCAGTAATTCATGCAAAAGGAGGCCCAACCAAGTATTAAGTGCATAGAAATGAACATACTTTTCAGAAGCCTGACATTTCTGTTTGAAATATCCCTTTTTTATTGATCTTATGTATTACTCTAATTTTCTGAGACCTTTTCTTATCTGTAAGTCATAATCATCACAATTTTAAGAAATAAAGGCTTGAAATATTTCACTCTGTGTAATGAATCTATATAATATATGGGTTTCACTTTCTGAACTAAGTGACAGAAAATATTGACCTTTTTCATGATATTTTTAAAATGTACCCGTATGAGTGTTCTGAGGAGCACGTAAGCTTCAATAGAAGCATCTGTGATCTGAGTTGGAGTCACATTCTGAGAGACATGACTACAACAATTAAAACCAATTGATTGTTATTTTATTCCTGTTCCCGTGTTCCTGTAGCTCAACTGGTAGAGCATTGCGTTAGCAGCGCAAAGGTTGTGGATTCGATCCCCAGGGAAGTAGTGGTAAATTGTATACCTTGAATTTGGATACCTCACTTTGGATAAAAGTGTCTACCACATGCATAAAGGTTTTGGGAAAGTACAGTGAAGCCTGCAAAACATTCAAACTAAATTAAAAATATTTAGGTGTTTCTATAAATTTTAAAGACTCTATTTTGTAATTGCAAACTGTCAGTTTATAGGTGAAGTATATCATTTTTTGTGACATGGTATCAACAAATGGAATTGCAAAATTAATGATACACAAGTTTAACAACACTACCTCCATTTTGCCACTGGTTTGTC
The DNA here is from genome assembly GCA_036877575.1 of Botia almorhae. Lineage (NCBI taxonomy): Eukaryota > Metazoa > Chordata > Actinopteri > Cypriniformes > Botiidae > Botia > Botia almorhae. The sequence goes on from JAZGTJ010012835.1 coordinate 4,563, forward strand.
AACAGAAATTCTTACTTTTTTCTTGGTTAAAGCAACTTGGACAAACACAACCCCTGCATCTAAAATTAGCACTGTGACAGTATGTAGTGAATTTAATTAGATACCTCTATGAACATACTCTATGTATGTTCTCAGTATGTTTGTGTGGGTGCAATTTGTATACATTTAGACATCCTCCAGGTGACCATCTGAGTATTTCTCACCTACTGTTTTTTCCATGCTGAGGTTTCTAACATACTACTCATTTTGCATACAGATTTCGCCCCTTAGTATGCAAGGAAACGCAGGGAACAATGATTTTTAAAAAACATTTATAGCACCAAAGAGCTAGTGTTAGGCCTACAAATCTGCCTACAAATGCCTTTTTTATTTTTAACAGTATTTTACAGTTGTATTTTAGCATTAAAAATGACTTTAATGACTACATTCTCTCTCATTTAGTCAAAAAAGTGATAAATTGTATCATTAGAACAGGTATTTTGATTCAATAATCCTTTAATTTTTGTCATTTGACCACTCAGGAATGAGAAAATACAATATTTTCCATTGTAAAATGAGTTCTTAATGTGTAACCTGACTAAATAAATTAGAAAGAGAAAAGAAATAAGCGCCCCAATACATTTCGTCCTTACAGGTTGTCCTGACAAATGGGTTTACAGAATTTGCATTCAGCATGGTACACTGTACAATGCAGCATGAGGAATCAACAGCAATAAAATAAGACCACAGAGACAAACACAAAGATAAATAAATAGGAGTTAACATAACACACCGGAATAAAAACATTAATTCAGAACAGCAGTCCAAATCATTAAAATGATCCTGAATTAGGGTCCTTGCTAAAAAAATGGAGGGGGGAATTGTGTCCACTGTTGTACCGTCAGAGTCCTGGAAACAGCTGCTCCACTTTACAAAACCTTCGAAACTCTGAAATCTAAATACACTCCTGTGTCATTTTACATGGCTTTCACGTCTACAATATTGTGTTCAACATTTATATCGTTTTTTGTGAAACTATGCAGCTGAATCTATTTATGCTCACACAAGCCTTTTGTACATTCCTGCGTAGAATCCAGCTCTACACAATCAAAACAAAAATTATGTTTACACACTGTCTCATTCCCACGCACACACATACATACACACTTAATTACTCAAATACAATAAGGCTGAAACAGGTGCTTGTGATACCAGTTACCCAGGTATGACTGTTATGTAGTGTGTTCAGTTTGATACCAACTCATAACAGGAATGTTCTCTTTTTGTGGCAAGAAGCAGGAAACCATATTAAAACTCCATTCCACAGAAATCCAAAGCTTTGTCTTTGATGAACGAATGAAACAGTCTCTGTGGAAGACAGCCACACACAGACAGGTTTCTCCCAACATCATCTTTTGGCCCTTTCTTTGAGAAGTCTTTGAATCCTTTCCAGCTGGCTTCAGTTTATTGATTGATTGTGAACTTCCTCTATTTTTGGACATTTTGAAAATGGCAAAGCCTTAGATGTGTGAAGTTTATTTAATATTCCTAAAGATCCACAAATATTATTGTCTGCTTTTTATAGTGTAGTCATTGGCTGTCCTAAGCCTTGCATACAGATTGCTGTATTTAGTGTCATTATCTTGGCGTGTTGATCTGTCAAACTCCATGTCTCTTTAATAGTGAAAGTAAAGCCCTATTCATTATGTACTCAAACACACAAGGCTTAAAGGCTCGTGAACGAGCAGCACAAAATGTATTACTGTTTTTGTGTCTGAGGGCTACCATAAAATATGTTAATGGATCATGATAAATTGAGTTCACTCCAAAATGGTGCAGGAAATATCTTACATAAAGATGTCAATGGTACCTTGCAGGGGAGCTAAACAGTGTGTAGAATTAACACCCTAAAATTAAAATTCTGTCATTGTTTACTCACCCTCATGTCATTCCAAACATGTAGGTTTTCTTTTTTGTGGAACACACATGTTTAGCAGAATATTGATGCTGTTCTTGATCTTGTGGACATTGACAGTCCTTGGTCGCCATTCTCTTTCATTGTGAAGAAACAAGAAGGGTGACCATTGTGCTACACATTGGGTTTGGAATGGCACAGGATGAGTAATTGAATCTTGGGGTGCAAAATTCATTTGAATACAGAAATTAGCTTTGGCTCACAGTGCAAGGCTACCTTCTTTCACTAATCGTCATAATTAAAGAGACAGTTCACTTAAAAAGGAAATTTCTGTCATCATTTTTCTGACCCTCCTGTTATTTCTTTCATTAGTGGAACACAAGAGTCGAACATGAATGTCGATGCTGTTTATTTAATAAAATAAGAGTGAATGTTGACTCACTCTGTTAGTCACAAACATTCTTAGATGTCCTTTGTGCTCTATGAACAAATGAACACAACAGGACATGCTACCCACGCTACAAACTTCTTTTGTGCTCACTAAAAAGCATATCACACAGGTTTCGAACAACATGAGGGTGACTAAACAATGACAGAAGTTAAAGAACTGTCTATTTAAGAGCAGATTTTATCGTATCAGCTTTTTCACGCTTTGTACATGTTGGCAGCAGTGGCTAGTGCTAACTGCCCATTGGCTGCAACCACACAAGGCTCCTCCTCCAATAGTCCATTGGGGTCGGCATGCGGAATGCTGTCATGGTAGCTGCTGAAACTGATGTTATCTTCCTTCAGCTCAATGGTCCAAAAGGGGGCATTCAGTTTCCGATTCCGATACTCACGAAAGGTATACACGCCTCCAACAAAGCCCATGAGGAGAACAACAACGACGATGATGACAGCCAGAATGATGATGTTAAACTGCGTCCACGACACCACGGTTAGGGCAGAGGCTGTGCTGTTGTGTCCAGCTGAGTCTCCCATGCTGGACTGCAGGGTCGGTAGGTTGGGGCGGGTGGTGGTGGTGAAGGACGAGGTGAGAAGGTGTAGAGGAGGTGTGGAATAAACTGAACTTCTGGATTTTGGGATTTCTGCAGCCGAGTGCTTGATGTCTTGAGATGGGAGAATTTTTACAGCTTAAAGAGAAGTCAACAATAAAAATGGTTAGTGCATTTGCAGAAAAAAAAAATAAGGATGGAGGTAAAAAATGAGTTACTACTATTTTTGGCAACAATATCTCATTGTGGATTGGACATGATACAATATTAAACGATAAAGAATTATATACTGATTTACTACTGCTCAAACAAACACAGGGTTACCATGCCATTGATTTTAACAAACTTTGTTTTTTTATTTCCCAGAGTGAAGGTGCACTGAACATCTCTATCTGTACTCACAATATTTTTCCTAAGGTAAAAATGACTAGGATGCAATAAAGTAATTAAAATTATCTAGACTATCTTGAAGCTTGCATTCAGTACTCATGAGTCATTTAGTCAATGAACATAAACTGCAAGAACCATAGCAACCACTACAACAACAAAGGTACTCACATAACATGAAAATGACATCATTATAAGTTTGTATTGATATGCAATGTTGTAACGCATTGTTTTATCAGACGTCCCTATAAACCAGGGGTTACCAACCATTTTTGCCAGCTGACCTCTGCTACCCAAATGGTTAATTTACAAATTAAGGAATTAATATATGGGCCTTATGACTTTTAAATAAAAGGAACAGTTCATCCAAAAATGAAAATTCCCTTATAATTTACTCACCTACAAGTGATTTTACGTGTGTATGACTTTCTTCTTTCAGCCGAACACAACTGTTATATAAAATAATTATATTAAATAATATCCTGGCTCTTCCCAGCTTTGTAATGGCAGTAAATAGTTCTGGGATTTTGATGCGCCAGAAAACACATACATCCATCATAAAAGTAATCCAAATGACTTAAAAAAAAACATTGTGAAAACCAATGAGATTTGACATTAATTTTTTTGGTTGAACTATTACTTTAAAGCCCTTAACCAGCAGGAGGCCTTGATGAACAGTATAATGTGCATATGTATTTTCTAAATAATTGTTGTTTATTCCTATAACATGTCATGTCTGACATATATAGTTTTGCAGTTGTTGCATTAACTACCAAATAATAAAATAAAATAAATGCAGCACCTAACATTGAGGGAAAATTACTATATGTGTAAATCTAAGAAAAAGTGACAAGTGACAATTATTTTTGAAGTTTGTTTTAGTCAACTTTAGTTATACCAATTGGCAATATTTTGTGAAAAATTGGTTCTAAAATATTATTTTTCTTTGAACTAAAATATTTCTAGCTGAATAAAGTAGACATTGTGAAAATGAATTTAAAATTAAATTAAATTATTATATTATTAATATTATTTAAAACGTTTACAACGTTTAAATCAAACTGGCAAAAGAACGTTAATGCCATTTTCCTCACAAACTACCCGTACGCTCTTGTACCTGTCAGGGAGCAATTGTGGGCGCGGGCGTCGCCTACATAGCCACGTGCGCAGATTTCACAATGTGCGCCCTCTGTGTTGTTGATACATTGATAGCAGCGCCCGGTCTCCGGGTGGCAAATCTGAAGACTCGGTCGAGGGTCCGCGTTCCCGTTGCAGTCGCAGGGCACACAAACGCCTGCTGATTTAAAGAAGCCGTCCGTGCACACATTGCATGTTGGGCCAGAGAAGGCAGGCTTACATTTATCACATTCAGGCTGCCCGCTGAAATCTGTCGTGAGATCACACAAACCCAAACTGCAATTAGAGCAGTACAATTAAACAGATGTGCAAAAATAACAGTTTAGTGTTTGGTTTATTATTCTAGGTTTCTTTCTGGAGAACAACACATTACTGCAATGTGTTGGTATTTCTCTTCATGCACAGTGATTATCTACACGACTCATCCTCATGTAGTTCCAACGTCGACCACAAAGTGGCGCCACAACAACTTTTATATTCAGCTTTATTATCTGTTGAACTGCAGAATAAAGTACACCTGAAGAATATTTATTTCCTTTTCCTACTGTCTAAGACTATCTACTATGTCTAGGTGAAAGGAAAGTGGAGGTCGTGGTACATTTAGCATGTTACTGAATTATGTCCATATACTTCACAATACCATTTTGGATGTTTACTGTGGTACTACCATGTTTTTAAAAAGTAATCATGCTACAATTACATTTTCTTAGTATCTCGTACATGTCATGATACCATATTTCACTATCGTATATATTACAGTACCATGGTATTACAATCTGATGGCATTACTTCACCATACCACCACACTACTGTTTCAGTGATGGGGTAATACTTCTGTATTTTAATATACAACGTAGTACTGCATGACTACCACATTCAAATAACATGTGATTGGCCTGACCTGACTGACTAATCCAACACACACTCTCTGACCTAAAGCCACTTTTTATATAATCTGTAAAAAAAGTAACATAAGCCTTCAGTGCATGCTAAAGTCATGATACTGCATCACTGCCCTGTTTTCTCAATGGCCACACTGTTGCCAGGGCAACCCCTCCCTCTGTCTGACTAAAGCAGATCTCTCTCTCCGCCCTCCCAACTGGTCTTACTGCCTGGTGCCATCCACAGATCTGTCAGGGTAAAATCAGAGAGCTGCAGACAGACTGGCAGGCAGTGACAGAAGGAAGTGACCAGAAGGCAGAGGAATTCAATTCGGCTGTCCTCCCATTCCTGTGATGAGACGTCCTTATCTGTGCCAGCCCCTCACACCAGTAACTGTACATACAGTGTGTTGCAGTGAATGAGGTCTTTCCACCTTTAACCTCACAGGAAAAACTACTGCCATTATGAACATTAGGAACTAATGGCATTTACAAATTTGTGTTTTTTAAAGTCAGATGTGATAACATACAATTTGTACAAAATACTAATGTATTTTGTGCCATAATTGTATATACAGTGTCAATTTTCAATTTTTCAATCCTGTTATAAAAAGGTGGTAAGATCCTATGTCTCATCACACCACGTACATAGTGTGTAGAGTTCATAGAGATATGTGGTGCATAATTTTATGGTTAAAATTTGGACTTTAGTCCTTGAGTATGTCATGTGGAACCAAAAGGACTGTGACTTACACACCTGAATCACACATAATCACACAGATAATCACTGTTGTGTTGGCTCATCTCCCTCATGTTCTCTCTCTAACGATGATGCTCCTCTGCCAATTTTCCTATGGCTAAGCTCATGTTTTTTGTATGTAAATGTGTGTACAGAATGTTGCTCCTCCTGCAGAACTTTAGCTAGAGGATATCAGTAGAATAAAGTTCACTTGCTGTCACACCCAAAGAAAAATCTAGCACATATAATTATAGTTCTGTTTGACCAATGTTTTTAACTGATGTTTACACTTATACACAATCGATTATCGGTTCTTTAATATCAGACTTATAGATAGTTAAACATCTCAAAAAACAAAGTCAATATATTTATATATAAGCTGCAAGACAATACTGGGTACACTTATATAACACTTCTGAACTTTCAGTACCCTCACTCTCTCTTTATCAGTTGCTCTCTCTCGCCCTCAGATTCACTCACTGGCTTTCCTCCTCAGGCTGCACTGGTTGTAAATGTAAACTGACAACCCTAAGCCATTACCGTAGCTGTTGCCATGCAGTGGCGACCAATGGATAGAAAGCGGAGATGTCAACGAGATCTCTGATTGGCTCTTCAGTGCCATAGACACCCACATGATTACTTGCCGACAAATCTTTGCAATCCAATAAACGTTTAGGTAACTAGAACAAAGTCAGGTCACTTATATAATACAGCTAATACAGTTTTACAGTGGCACTGGTCATAGTCTCTACAAGACCAAACTTAAGCCAAAGACAACATGATAAAGTTGACAAAACAAACTTACCCTGATTATGTTGTGTATAATAACATGGGCTGTCAGAACACATGGTGTAATACACTTTCTGGTATATTACAGTATGTTAATATTAGCCTATATTTCCATCTATTTAAATCCCCTTGAATGTTTTCCTGTAGAATTGTCACATGATGGAACTTTAATGTATCGCAAAAGCCACTTCATAACTGTTTTTAAAGTATCTGTGGTATCTGTTGTACAGTCAGGTGGCAATGTAACACTGCTGAATACTTTCAGAACATCATGTCATCATCCACATGTCACAAAGATGGAGCCTCACCAAGGTGACAGCTGCCGCTGGAGCTGTCCGAGGAGCAGGGACAGGGCGTACAAGCATCTGTCAGACCATCGCCATGACGACGGTAAAATTTGGGCAGACATTCCTCACAGTTGTGGCCCTGAGTGTTGTCCTGGCAGTCCAAGCACACACCTGAGGGAAGAGAAAAGTACAGAACAGTACAGAGAGCACATAAGACACCTGTAGTTATAGAAAAGATATTCTAAGATTTAGGAAACTGATTGTGTTTAACTGTGTCATGTTTTCCTATAATTTTATCTGCTGTTTTTGTCTTGTCATTTGTGTAGTTCTGATCATATCTACTGTACAATTTTACTTTCATTTTGCTCCTGAAGAATTCACAGTTGTTATTACATTAAATATAATTGATTTGCATGATAATTTAAATACACTAAAACAATCTGTATGTTACAGTTAGTAATTACTCTTCTTGGAAAAAGGGAATTAAAACTAACTGGCAAAAGATAAAAACCTTTGTGTGCAATTCATCACTAATGTATTGAGTCCTCTTTTGCTTCTGTGAGTTACTGCTGGTTGTGTGTGTGGTATTATACTGTGAGGGCGGGTGCAGATTCATTAACTGTATGAAGCGTCTGGAGGTACTGATTGAGTTTTATGACTGAGGAGAGCTGTAAATCTGACAGTGGCTTTCTGCATCAGTGGAGAGGTTACCAGCTACAGAGAGGCAGATGGGTTCCTAGATACACATGCATGCTCATGCACTTAAAGCAGCAGATTAACAAACACATCTATGACATCAGTTTACTGAGACATGGGTGAAGTAATATAAGACAAACACGCCTACACTTCTCAAATGTCAGCAGGTTTGCTTAACAAATACACAAACATGAGCCTTATGCTGATAGATGATTTAAATTGAGGTTAATTAAGTCCGGGTTGCCTAGGATACAGGGAGAGAGCTAGAGAGCTAGAGAGAAGAAAAATGTTGTGAGCCAATCTCAAATCTGGCTAAAGAAAATTTCTGTGTTTAATGCTGCTTAAAGAAATAGTTCTGTCACTGTTTTTTTGTCCTTATATCTCTCAAAACCTACACAGCTACCCTTTTGTGGAACCAATAAAGTAATCAAACGTCACTACATTAATTCTTTAGTAAATACATGCTGACTGAGCTGTAAATGCTTATTTGAGCTGTGAAGTGAGGTGGAACTAGTTTTCACAGTGGCTGAATTTTAAGACATTATCAGTTTGGAGATGGTGCAGACTGAATGTAAAGATGGGATGACTGTGCTGGGTAAGACTGACCTGACTGAGGGTGGCAGTAAGTTGAGTGGTTATTGCATTGGCATGGCTGGCATCCTGTGCTGCTGAAGTGGAAGAATCCAGGGTGGCAGTCATCACACTTGGGTCCGTACACACCTGTCTTACACACACACGTACCTGAACTGCAAGAGATAACAGAAAAAAAACATTACAGGCATGAATAACCTTGAAGACTGGTGTTTGCAACCACAAAGGTAACAAGGAGGAGTCTTTAAATTTAAAATTAAATGTACATATTCTAACTGTATCTTTATCTATGGTTTAAAGCAACAAACTTTTTAAATTACGTTTGAAGGCTGTGGTTGTTTCTACAGAGTGTAAAAGCATTAAATAAATGTACATTTCATTTGTTGTACAATAAAAAGTATAGAGAATGTACAGGTTGTTAACAGAGTAAATGCTTCTGTGTATTCTGGTACTTAGACTAGGAAGTACATATGACACAAACACACGCACACTTTTGCTAAACACATGGCTTTGACCCAGACGGGTAACAATCCTGCCCCAAACTGCAGTCACACACGCTTTAAAGCAGTCTAGACCTTTTAATTCCAATAATTTTAATTCCACCAATTCTACATGTGGGTGTATATGAGGTACCTGCGGCACAAACCACATATTAAAAACCATCTGCTGCTTCTGCCCATTTCCTGGAATCTCACTCTCTCACACACACACACACACACACACACTAATTGTGTTTAATCTCAATGTGCTTGTAAAGTTGTCAGCCCAAAATGACACTAGTCTACATACTGAAACAAATGAAGATTTTGAAAGTAATATATATGTTGGAAAATCAGTACAGTAAATCAGACATCCACACCTACAAACAAACCAGACAGAGAAAGATCCATTTACAGAACCTCTTTTTACATAGAACCAAAATGCCACAGCCATTAACATCACTAAAGACATTAATTAGATGTGTGCTGGTGTTGTGGGTGACTGCCATGTGGTTTCTTAGGGGTTTTTAACTTGTTGGTATATGGTTGCTTACTGTCCTAAATCAAAAGAGCCCACATCCAGAATCTCCCCATCATTCCGGTTCCTTGATATGGTTTCCTTGGTTTTCGGTTCCTTGTCCAATGTAAATCTATGAGATTCTAACACTTAGACGATGGAACCCATGGGACGGGTTTAAAGTGCTCAGTCATGCTGACAAAATCTCCACCAGCGCTGGGGACCCCAAGAAAAACAACAAGAGAGGCAATAACAGAAGCAGGGGCAACATCAAAAGAGAAAGAACGGATTTGAGAGGAAATAAAGAGCTTTTGAAAGAAAGAAAGGGGCGGAATAAACAAAGCATCTGGGTGTTTTTAAGCAGTGTTTTTGATGGTTTGTAGAAAATGACAACGGCAACATCAGTGTCATCACCATCCACCCATACTGCAGGCAGATTCTAACAGTAACATAAGAATCTGTTGTCTCTTCTGTGCTGTGCAGATGTCTGTCTGCATCTTACACCATCTCACCTTTAATGATACGATTGCACACCTTTAATGATATGTTATTTGTCTACAGCAGTAATGGAAGTAACATTCTATATAAAAAAAACTGCACAAAGAATAAAAAGCATAGACAATTTGTTTGCATTGGCAAACATCCTTCTCCATTCTCAGTATTCTCTTTTGTGAAAAAAAACTCTTATATTAATGCTGATATTAATTAAATGAAAAAAATTGTGTCTGGACAAATTATTTTGATTACCGTATTATTAAGTCAAAGACCTAAGTCAAAGGTCAGTAGATTACAATTAAGATGTCTTTGTCAGACCTCAGAATTGCATTACAAGTTATGTAATAATTCTAAATCAAATCGGATCTTGTCTTTGTCTAAAGAAAAGTGTAATAGCATTTGTGCATAATTAAATTCTAAACCAGACTTGGGGTGTACTCACACTAGGCACAGTTGCTTTGAACCTTGCCTGAGCGTAATTGTCCTAAATATATTTAAATTATAATTTATTATTTAAACTATTCAAGTAGTAATAAAATGTGTTTGTTGTTGTGATGATGAGTAGCTGTTCCGTGCTCTGGCATGGTTAGCGATCACACTACATGCGACCAGCAACCAAGCTCAGTCGAACCGTGCTCTGGCCATAGTTATAAAAGTCATCAAATAATGTCACAATGTAAAAATCTTGGTCCTAAAAATAGATTTTCTACATCTTCCTTTAATTTTTATGTGAAAATATGACCTGGGTATATCATCATTAGATGTACCTATATATATATAGAATATAATATATCGCATGTCAGTTATGTATTAGTGCCACATAACACATAAAACAATAGTCAAAATCTTGTGGCTTTGTTAGCCGACACACATCCCACTGAAGTCTGCAGGAAGTCATTAGATACATTCGCACTTATCGAGCTTGTACGAGTATGTGTGTGGGTGGGTGCATGTATATGTACATGGGCCAATAGACAGGTTGCCATGGTGACAGCTCAGCACCTAAAGCATTCTGGGGAATGAGAGTGAGGTGTGACATATGACCTATCAATCACATTCTCATGAGGAAAAAACAAGA
>JAZGTJ010012836.1:0-15526 GCA_036877575.1 Botia almorhae
ATTCCACTGTATGTTTTAATTTCTCTGCAATTAATTGTCAATGCACAGATTAGTGTTAAAAATACATATCTAATTACTTTGTTTTCTTAAATCTCTTTTGCCCTGCAGGTTTTATTCATGACTAATTACCACCAATGAGCAACAAGCATTTAGAATATTGCATATGAAATTCTCTGTGTGGCCCAAGGCAGCTTGAGTTTCTGTTGAACCAAAACACTTGAGAGGCTTTTCTAATTGTTTTGATCTCGGTGGGACTTTGACGTCAGGCCAGGAGAGGGGAAGTCAGACAGTGAAAAAAGGAAAGAACGAGTGTGTGTATGGAGAACTTTGATGAGTCAGCTGGCTTGTTAAAAACTTTTACTACTCAAAACAAAGTAGAAGTTCATTTGGCACAATGTCTGACTTTACAGAACATTCTGAAGACTAAACAAAAATTCAAGATGAAAGGTCGTGGGTTTAATATGTCTTACAGAATAATAATTGATCTAGAATAAAAAGTGATCTAGAATTAACTTTTGTCATCATTATCTTACTGAATAAGAGTCGGTCATCAAGAGGACAAACTAATACTAAGACAAACTAATTGTTGATCCAAGTTGATCCATGCTGTAATGAAAAAACACTTAGTATCTACAATCCACCAGTGTGATTTTTGTCTAACAAGCCAAATGGGCAAACAGATTCACAAACAGTTCTTAATCTGCAGGATGTTTTCTGAATACAGCCTCTCAGCCCCATTCTGCGGGGAAAATACCTCATACTAAACTTTTTCTCAGATAAAGGTCCATTGAAATAGCCAAATCAACTTCCTTTGGTCAATAGCACATGCCATCACATGTAATTGTGTAGACGATTGTGTGTGTACAGTAAACAGTAAATTGTCCTTGGATTGTTGACAGTCTTGGTTAGCTTCTGAACAAAGAATGTTTTAGATTGATGAAACAATGCAGGTTTTGTGAGCAGAGCGTAACGGGATTTTAGTTCGCATGAGATTATCGTGCTTGAGATTTGCTTGGTTGAAAAAAGCTGATATGCAATCTACTGCCACACACAACTCAAAAATTATGTCCCACTTTTATGAACCTCTGAAGTATGTTGTGAGTCGTTAAGTACAGGAACAGATGAACTGATATCAGCATCGTTGCGGTGAATAAATCAGCATTTCTGCAGGGCTCACACGTGGTACTGCTCCAGATTTATCTGTCTGAATTGTTATCTGTCTGAGAAAAGGTGTTCACCTCGAAGATGCTGCAAGCTTTCTTTGATATGATTTATCAAGAGCAAAGTGTTGAGCTTGACTGGTTGCGGTAAAAAAACACACGCATTTGACGTTTGGCCTGTCGTGGGGGCCACAGCTGTGGTTCATTAGAGCACCGCTCCTGTTCTTTAAAGATAATGCCAATAAAGGTTAAAAGTAATGTTAAATCTAACATTCAAATTCCTGCTACTAAAAGGTGTTCTGTATTTAAAGAAACAATTTTGTCAATATGCCTGTAAACATTTATGAATGTAGCCTTCTGAAATCATGTTCTCATGTTTTTGGAAACTCATATGACTTTATTTCTTCCACAGAGCACAAGCGTATTTATTTATAGCAGAATTTCCAAGCTGCTTTTTTCATACAAATAAAACTAATAGTGACCATAAATGTCAGGCAAGATTTAATAACTTAAATTGTAGTTTGTTTCTTACACAAATCTATCATATGACTTCAGAAGACTTGGAATACAGTAAGTCACATGGACACATTATTTTATTTAATGGACATAGATTATTTTGGTGCTTTTAAAATGTAAAAAGTAGTTTTTTTCCCATTGTTATCTTCTAATCTTTTCCTTTGGCACAACTTATTTTTTTACTTATATATCTAACTTTGAAATAAGTACTTTAAAATTGAATTGCTACTATGATGCTTTTTTAGCCTAAAATCTTCTATTCACCATTGAAGAAGAAACCAGCTTAGACATTCTGATTTCTGTTTTGCTGTTGCACAGAGGTTCACATACAGGTTCCAACCACAACAGTGAATAGACCTAATTAGTGATTTTTAAATTGATTTGAACTATCTCTTTAAACTTGTGCCTCCACAGGCTTACAAAGGTAAAGAGAAAGTGACTGTGTATTTCATTTCTCAGATAGGTTGACAACAGGTTGTCATCTTGAGTGCTTCTGGTCAGAGAAGCCTCTAGTATCTGAGCTACTGTCTGTCTCCAGGCCTGTTCTTAGTAAAGGGGAGGTGTCTGCAGCCTGACCGACTGCCCATCTGATTAAGTCTGCTGTTGAGGCAAGACTGTAGTTATCATCCAAGACCTGCCAGCAGCTTTATAGAGCTATGGTCATTGTAGTTGTGGTGGGGGGGTGGATTGGGGTATTTTAGGTTAGGCCGTCTGAAACTATTTTGCTGGAGTCATGGGGAGTGGAGACGAAAAGTCGAGAGTGGAGAGAGATATAGATGGTTGTTGAGGGAGATATAGAGGAAGTAGGGAGGACGGCATTTGGATTTATGGAGTGCAGGAGGGTCCGTCCAATACAAAGGGCAATGCCACCCCGGCCCCCATCCTCCTGACTAAATCAGAGAGCCGGGATGTCTGGTGATGAGCAGAAAATTATCAGCGCCACATTGGCCGCATCTGGTTGCGCAGCCAATTTGACATCACGTTCCCCAATCAAAAAGTCCTGAATGCAAATGAGATGCATCTCAAGAGCTGTGTTCCGTGATGAAGTGGATTTCATATAAAGTACTTGAGTTACCCTTAAGAAAAATTAAATGTGCCGTGTCAACAGATGCACTTCAGCAGGAACAACAACACCAGGCAATCTTGTTCCTTTAGACTGTAGCGCTAATAAGCTAGTTGATGACACAGACGAACGCTGATATTTCTCTCTTCCTTAGGTTTCCTCATCTTCATACATAGTTCATGAGAGGGAGAGATAGAGGTGGAGGGGGTGATGAGATCAGAGAATGTTCTTTTCTTCTTCGGTACATGTAAATTAATGAACCGGGAGGAAAGCCCCCTCCACATAGCCTTTGACCACGGTGGGAGATGAATGTACAGTCATCTCAATTTCAAAAGCCACAGAGGCCACCTGAGCAGATTAGCTGAACGGTGAGTTCCTGCATGAGGAGGCCGGGTCGGGTGCGGATTAGCATGCGACCCTTTCCTTCTCAAAGACTAACAGCCCTGTCTGTGCATACTGATGGCTAAATGTCCTTCCTGAATCTTTATTAGACACCTTTCATTCTGATCTCACCTGCATGGAATCCCAATACGCTCTGCTGGGCTGCTAACATGTTCCCTTTTTTACAAGGGCCCAACAAACAACCTTGACCCTTCTGATCCCTAGACAGCATTTATGAGGGTTAAAAGGAGGTAAATGTTTTTTTTATTAAAGCATCCCATGTTATTTCTTCTTTCTCCTTGTGCATGTTTTTTCTCCTTTAAGAGACAAGAGTATTTATCTGAGTTCATGGACAGAGTTCTGCGTCCAAACAGTGTTGTGCATTCAGGGCAGGTTTGGTGTCATTCCTGAGATGCGATCCTTTTAATGCCACTGAAATCACATTGACATCCACATTTACTACTGTTGCATTGTAATACAGCCTGCTCAGTTAACAGCGAATGCATGCAAAACCCTTGGATGCAATGAACGCATGCTGACGGTCCCTGAAGATAAGTCTTGTGACATCCGAGCGAAAGTACAACAATGCATGAAATAAAGAACAATGAAGATTTTTCATACTCGCATTATATTGCGCATTTCAAAAGATCATGTTTGAATTTCAAGCAGAGAACTGCATAACAGTGATTAATCAAAGCCTACACATGATTATTTGAATAACAGCCAACAGCTTATAAGTTTGGAATTTTACCAACCCTTAGTCAATCAAAAGCTTGATGGATCATAACACAGGAGTATGCGATCACTTGTTTCCTTGCACATGGCCAGTGTAGGGCAGCTCAGGCCAAACAGAGGTGATTTATAGTGGAAGGTGGAGGGGTCTTACCATTGCACCCAGACAGTCAGGCGGTTGAAGAACCTGATAGGAGGAAACTGGATCCAAGTAGTAACTCATTCTACAAGCCGATGCTGGAACTGCTGCAGCAATGGAAGCCTATGGACAAGACACACACACACACACGGCCACACTAGAGGTGAGGTTGGTTAGGGCATGGACCTCAATTAATCAGACACTGTTTATTCAGGGGACAAGGCTCCGTCAGTCGTATGGTTAACCTGGATTTATAATAACCTGTCACTCAAATATATAAATGACATGGGATGACCCAAAACAAGCAGAAGGGTGGGAACTGATGGTGAAGTGATAGCATTCAACAGTGGTAATATATCGCAATGTTATTGCAATGTTGCCTAAGTGTGTCCTAATCAACCAGGCTGGGCAGTAAAGCACATCAGATAAATCAAAGAAAAGTCATCATGCATTTTAAATTGACTTTTAACATGAGAATGCAAGCGGCTTGCACTGTGTCAATAGTTTCACTTCCGTGTAAAACATTATTATTTGTATAAATAAAATAATAATAACTGGTTAAAAAGTGGTAGACTAATAGAGGTTTACCAACAGACAATGCTGGTATAGAAAGCAAGGTGGCGTACCGCTGATTGCTGAATATAGCTAAACCAATGAACTGTTAAAACTTTTTAAAACACAAATTCAATGTGCAGACATCTTTTAATCAGTCAAGTGGGCACAATTATTCTGTTAATAATACAACAGACAAATATTGGTAAATTAATAACGACTGATATAACAGTGCATCATTAATTAAAAATAATAATAATAAACTACAGTTTTACATTTTCTAGTAGTGCTTGCCAAGGCAAAACTAGAGTGATGCTTATGGTTACCAGAACATTCCTATGTGGTTGCTGAGGTCTCCTGAGCAGTTCTTAGCATGTGGTGCAGATGAAAATCATCGGTTTTATATCTTAGAGAAGTACAAATAATAGCACACCTCTCCTCAACAAGCTGCACAGCTTTTGGGACAGTTCATGTCTGTAGTACAAATGCTATGGGCCAAGTTACATACCTTTTGTCTAGTAAAACTTAAAGTTTTAATTTATGGTTACAAGTTTTGAAAAATAGCAAGCACCACTAATAAGACAAGAAAACAAACAGATAAAGAGCAGATACAGAACACTAACTAAACAGCATAAGAGTTCTGTCTCTTTAGAAGCAGTCCATCGACTGGTAACTGCCCCATACCCCTCCCCTTCTACCCTCCCTACTCGTTCTGTCAGTGTCCTCTTACTGCCATGCCTTTATCATTGTTTACTAGAGCGACCATTAGCACAGAGAGCTGGAGCCCAGCTGTGAGGATTCTGTTTCTGAGAGAAGTTCATGACGCGCAGGCAGGGCAACAACTGAGGATTCACCTAAAACAGCAGTGTGTGTGTGTGTGTGTGTGTGTGTGTGTGTGTGTGAGAGAGATAGTGAACATCTTGAAGTGCTTAGAGAGCGTGGCAACTGATGTTACACTCAGTCAAAGGTTGAGGTTGCTGTTACAAATGAATCTTCCAGAGGTTAACCAAACAGTCTCTTATTCAATGCAACTGATATATATTACACTGCTTAAAATAGTCAGGTTGTAATAAGTTAAAAATAGCTGCTTGTATTTATATCTGATTATAAATAGTCTTATTTAATTTTAAATGTTGTTATAATAACATGTAATTAATAAACATTGAGAATTAAAAATAGTTTTTAATGTAAGACCTTTTTGACAGTTCGCAATGAAAACATTAGAAAGATGGATTTATAAAGTCCAGATTTGACGAATGGGAAAGTTACAAAACATTCAAAATTCGAAGTTGTCAAACAATAAAATTGTTTGTTCTTGCATTATGATAAAAAAATCACATTCAAAACCTTCATTCTGAAGTTTTTGGGTCTGTTAATAGCGGAGCGATCCATCCTGATCCGGACAGAAACTTCAAAACGAAGCGTTCCAGCACGACACCGCATGTGGCTACGGATTTTACGCGCTCCTAAATTGTTCAGCTGAACCATTTTCTCCACAGACAAATCGATAGAGAAATCAAAAGAAACTTTCCCTTACCGTTATTTCGTTGATACGCCGAGGACTGTTTGCGGTGAGCTGTCAGCTGGTGTGTGTACCTGGCTTGTCTTTGGAGAGGAAGGATAAAGCGCACTTGCCGGAGTCCCACCCTCCCCAATTACAGCGCTCCACTCCAAAACCCCATTCAGGACTTTCCACATCAAACAAGTGTCCGGCTATTGATCTGGAAACAACGTCATTACATGGGAATATTGTTCTATTTATATTGTACCATTTATATTATTTTCAAAGAAAGTTTCAATGATATCAAATTACATTCTCAGACAAAATTTAAATGTTAAGTCATTTATATTGGGTGCGTTTTAAATAAGAGTTATTAAATAAGAGATATTAAAAAATCATTTAATATCAAAAGTATGTACTGATCATTTTAAAACCCTACTTTTGTATGAATTGCATTTTTTCCCTTTTTCAAATGAATATATCTGGACCCATACACAAATGAGTCTCACTTTCATTAGTAACCCAGTTCAATTATATTTCAATAGTTTGATATTTAACAGGGTTGTATAATGATTTGGAAAGTACAAATTACCCCTAATAGTCACTACACAGATGATATTCTATAACTATTGTTGTACCCGTTTTGGTTCCATTATTATTAGTTATTCACACAAGCTCTTCCTGAGCTTTATCGTGTACTGTAACAAAAGGTTAAAGAGGAAGCGGATAGAATGATGCTTCCCAGCTACTACGTTAGTGGCTGATGATGTGTAGAAACAGCCTGTGCTGATTTGGTAAGGGGCAGGAGGAAAATGTCCATATACGGAGGAAAAGGAAAAGAAAGGCTGATGGGAGTCACAATGTGTGGATTTCCTCTGGTGATATCTGTCCTGCAGGTTGTTTAACCATAGAGAGAAGGAAGAGAGTGGTACTGCTATAGAGTCAGGGAGAGGTTTAGGGAGTGGTTTGTTTGTATGTACTGTCCAAGGTCCTTTTTTATGCTCCTAGTGGGAGGAAGCTAGTTTTGGGCTTGAGTTGTGATATGTTCCTGAGTTAGAATGAGTTTTGGATTTAGAGGAGTAAAGAAAAGGGGCTATTTATCATGCATCATTCCCAAAAACAGCTGTGTTGTTGTGAGCAGATGAACAAAACGTTATGAGGCCTGGGTGGCCACGACCTGTGCGTGTGTGTTTGTATATTCGTGAGCTTGAGGCAGTGTGAGGTGTGCATGCATATGTGTATTTGAGAAAGACTCCAGCTGTGTGTGACAAGTGTGGATTGTCTTAGTGTGAAATGAACGGAGAGCTGCAAGATCTTGTCTCCTTTAAAACATCTGGTCCGGTTATGGACAACAGCATATTTATTCATCATTTACTTAGAAGCGTCAGTGGTGTATTATAATTGTTTAGAGTTCTGTCTATTTGTCATGTGTATGTATATACAGCATTTATACAATTCTATTACAAAACTTAGTGAGCTACCTTCATAGGCCACATTTCAAGGCATTATAGGTGTTCTGAACACAAAACCTGCTTCAGACTGTTGACAACATGCTGTCTCCTAAGATACCTCGATTTTAAGAAGGCAATCCCAGAGCTCATTGCGACAAGCAGTAAAAAATACAAGATGTTAGTGTAAAAATCATTAGCATTTAACTTTATAATTAAAAACAGACATTTAAAACATTTAAACTCATTTGACTGTGTACTTATCATATTTAGGCCAATTGCATTAAAATCAATTTTGATTTAAGTCTCCCACTATCTGTATGATGAACAGAACTGCTGCTAATATACAGCTTTGCAAACCAGTCGCAGGGTTCCAATATACTTACAGGGTTCCATACTGTTACTTACAAGGTTCCATTACATTTAGTAAGCTGCCTATGTAGACAGTAGTTTTTATTAGCAGGCCGTACGTGTCTCATCTGAAACACCTTGTGGATGAGAGATAAGCCCCTGGCTGCTGGCCCATGCTCTCATTTGTTTGAATTAGAAAGTGTGTGGTCAAAGATCTTCCATGCAGGTCTTTGAAAGTAAATCTAGAGGTGCTTTAAAGTCCAAGGTGAGAGGCGTGAAAGGGTGGCCTGTCAACCTGTGGGAATCGCTCGAGGGGAATCGCTCTGAACCTGGTGCAAAGCCATCCCCGAGGGCTCAGTAGGGGCAACACATCAGGGGCAAAAGGGTAGCCGCATGACTTATGGCCATGTGGTGAAAGAAACGGGAGCGAGACAGAGTAAAAGACAGAGATAGGTGGGGTAAGGCGTACCCCTTCTGATGAGGCAAATTGAATAAAAGGCGGTGAATGCGATCCAGATCTTCCCTGTGTGCCCACAATACTGTTTCAATTAACATGATGAGTGGTTCAAAGGAGAGGCCTTGATTCACTTCTGCTTCACATGATCTAACTCTCATCACCTCCTGCATGCCTTACACCTTCCTTATCACTCCAACACCTTTCATCCTCCCTCTCGCTTGCTCTCTTTCACCTCCTCTCTCTCTCTCTCTCTCTCTCTCTCTCTCTCTACTAACTCATCTATATTCATGCCCCACACAATCTTACGTCAATTTCTAACTATTAGAGGTTAGAGGTGGACCTTCATGTTTGTTCTTTTTCTCAGTAATTTACATTTTTGTACAAATCACATCATATGAATTCATATGAAATCGCCATCTTGAAAAATAATTAAGTTTTCCCATGAGATCAGGTTGTCATGCCATCCTTATGTCTATAAACTACTTATTTTTAGGGTTCTTACCCATGTTTCATTTAAAGTTCTTTATTTTATTTTATTTAAACATGGACTACTTTAAATGTTCCTTTTAAACATTTTGAGAATAAATAAAAACAGAAACAAAAAAAGATCATTCTTGACATACAGTAAGCATATTGAGCTATAAAATTAAATAGCACAGCTCAGAAAATCAGATTTTTTGGACTTTTTGTTTGCGACATCATTCTCTTTTGAGATGCCAGAAGACACACAGAAAAGCAGGCTACTGAAGGTCTCCATTTTCTCTTCTTTTTAAATCATTGCTGTCTTGGAGAAAAAAATTGGGAAATGAAAATTTTATCTTATAAATTTGAAGTCACACCAGAAAGTTGTTAAATGTGATTCTGTTTCACCCCTTTATCACTTTTGCCGATCTATCGTTGCAGCTCTCACGCATATCTATCACATATTCGTGTCTCTCTCTTTCTTTTTCTCTCCAGCCTGGTCACGCTGTACATTAAACAGAACCCTTTCCCCTCACCAACAGCTTTAAACGTTCATCACTCACTGTGTCGGACTGCTTTACTGCTTGTGTCCGTTCTGTTGTCACGGAGAGTGCAAGTGCAAAGCTCTGTGTAAAACTAAATCTCACAGATCTGTAACCCACCAGGTCTCACACTCTCATCGCTCAGAACTACACCTCAACACTTGTTGTATAGCTGGTTTTTGAAGATATAGGCCACAAGAACATGGGGGCCTTGAGGTGAAGCCTGGGGTCTAAAAGCTCTCAGACATTTTCTTACACATTAAAAATTATAGAACAACATCAGAAACTTAATATCTCTAGTCTTTGATTCAATCTTGACAAGAGCATCTGCCATCCTGACTGGGGTTTCATCAAAGATTCTCTCCTCAATTGTTCCAGAGATTTTCTGAGTGCTAGCAGACCTCACATCCTCTATCTCAGACATGTTCACAAGTCTCTGAAGCAGAATCCAAGTGAATTTTTTGTCACAAGTCCAATTCCAGCCCTAAATCTCTTTTTGATAATAATTATCCATATGCTGCAGATAGTTACGTCAGATGACCAAACCTTTATGGACAACAATTAAATTCAAATGTAATTTTTAATTATTTGATATTTTATAATAATTTAATGTTTTTAAAGAGGTAATATTTCTCTTCTGCTGCCGCAGAATGCAGGTGCAAACAAGTGCACCTTTGTATATAAAAACAGAACAACTATCTCCATCAGAGAAATTATTAATAAGTCTACATCAAGTCAATTACTTAATCTGAGTTTAAATCAACTACATATTTTGAGACCTAAGTGAGACTTGAGCTCAAGTCTTAGACTCAAGTTTCTATCTTTGCTCTTGTCTCCTTATTTTCCTCATGTTTTATTTCCTAGGACAGTATTAGATCCATCCTGATGGCTGCAGGTTTCTTTTAGGAATATTTGGGGAAAAAGAAGTGCAAGATGTGCGGTGGGAGAAAGAAAGCCCTCCTACTCATCTCTCGCAGGATATCTTTTCTCTCTTTGATTCAGTGCCCGGCTCTTTCCCTAAAGAAACTGCCTCACAGATGTTGCTCCAGCGACTACAAAGAAGGAGGTCTTTATGAAGAGTCTATTTCTGTATTTCCGAGTTCTGCTGCTTTGAGAGGTACAGGACTGCTTTTCTGCTGAGGCCTTGTTTTTATTTCTCGCTGAGGTATTTTTAGATAAAAGCTATGGTGGTGATGACAAAAGCAAACACATAATGCTTTATGACAGTATCAACTCTTGATCTCCCAAACCCAAGTTTAGATGCCTAGTGAATAAAAATGTAAAACGGGAGAAATGTTGGTATTACAGTAAAGACATTGCATGTTTTGACCAAACATAGTGGCGTTGACAGGGAGATTTTTCAAAGTTGAGAGAGTTTATGCAACAGTGCCGATGAATCAGCGACTGCAACAGTATCTAAAGAACAGTGACTTTGTTGCGACCTGAGAAAAGCTGCATTCTTTGCGAGCAGCATTAGCCATTGTTATTATCTTTAATTAAGTCCCCAATCCTTTTTATGAGTTGTGCAAACAATCTCTAAATAGGCCTGCTAAGTCATACAAACATCTCCAGTATTTGATGCCTTGGAAAATGTGCAGCCTTCTCCAGATGTTTTAAGTTGTTAGAAGGTTCTAGAAAGACCCAGGACAGCATTGTTGCCCTTCCACAGAGCTTCGCAATGGGACGGTGCTCCGCCGCCCTCTCTGGTCAGGACCCGTGAGTCGGAACTCATTTTAAGAGGCATTGTTGGGAGCAGGGAGTGTCACTCAGCTGATATGTCCAACTGTGAGGACTTTTGACCAGAATCGGATACAGTTTTGCTCCATGGAGGTGTGAACCTTGGCCAGCAGATAGAAAAGGTCACAGTGACTTGAACACTTATTGATTTAAGGACTCTGCATAGAGTGTGTTCAGTGTTATGAAAACATCTGTTACCATATTATGGTACAACACTGTTACGAAATATTACAGGGATATATTTGGTAAATAACAGTCACATCTTCTCTAGGTCTACAACACAAACTTTGTTGCATTAAACAGGTGTTTTACCTCAGAATGATAAATTGTGATGGGTTTAGCGTGTGCCAGTGGATTAGGGTGTCAGTTGGAAAGCAAGAAAAAAAGGAAGAGAACTCCAAGAAAGATGAAGAATAATGAATTTTCAGTCTTGATAAGATACTGGGATCAGTCCAAAACTAACAAACCTCAATATCCAACAGCACCCAGAACTTCTCTTCATTAGTGGTCCAAAATTTGACATTTAGACACACACACATAGACATAATTAGGAGGGAAAGAGTTGCAAAGATCACAGTTTTCCTCTGTAACTCCCCTTTTCAAAAGATGAGGTGCTTAACACAGATTAATATTTGTGCATCTGCGTGTTTGTGGCTTGTGAGAGATGTCCTCAATATGGCCTGTTTCGTGTGTGCTGATGGGGTATAGCAAGACTTGAGTGAGTCCAGCTGTCATGATCTCTGTTTTTTATAGCTTTCACGGCCAATTAGAGACTCACCAAAAGGATAAGAGACAAGCTGTTCCAAAACTTTACATTCAATTTACATCTCTCTGATTTTCACGGGTTTTTAATCAATGACATTGTAAGCCTGCATGATAAAGCTCACATTGTGCCTACTGTAGCTTTCCAGTCGTAAAGATCAGAACGGACACAAGCTAACTTAACTTGCATAACTAGACTGCATTTTATCAAGAACAACTTGGTGGGTGGTATTTACTTGTGCAAAACTCAGTGCTGTGATTCTAGAGTGTTGTGCATTATTGCTAGGGCTTTGCTACATGGTTGGTACAAGCTTCTGGGTGGTTGCTAAGGCAGAAATCCTAGATATATCTCAAGAGTTTCTATTTATAATAAGCCTATTGAAGTTTTGCTCATTTTGTTGCATTGCAGGCAAAAATTACAATTGCTTAGAAAAGTAATACAACAGAAACACACATCTTTTCCATGCTATTCAAGGTATCATTCATGTTTGACAAATGGTACAAAACGAGTTGCATGTCACAGTGTAATAGTAAGGGCTACGTTCTTTTAAAATCCTTACTGTTAGCATGAGCAATAGTTATAGTAATGGCCATCTCAGCAATAAACACATAAGCATACAGAGTGTACAGTCAAGCCCAAACCTGCCCAAATTCCAATTTTAAGCAATTATATTCAATGCCCCCTAAGACATCATCCATCAAAACTGTTCCCACAATGCCTTTCAGGTGTTGCAACCTATGTGAGGATGTAAGCACCAGCTACGGCAGAGTGTCATACCTTGCAAACCATCTTGAGGCACTATCTGCTGTTTCCTGATAGTAATTGATGGCGGGCTGTGGGGAGAGAGAAGCGATCAGGGCCCAGCTGAAGGGGGTTAGATTACAGCCACATAAATAATCAGCCCACTTTCCCATCAAACTTTAGTCTAGAATGAAGGAACCCCCAGATTCTCACCACACACACACACAAACACTCATGTGTTTATTGCTGCATGCTTATACAGCCAACCAGACAATAGCATTGCCATATGGTAGGCATCCACTGGTATTCTCTCACACACGCATGCACACACAAACCCCTAACATAAAACAACAGGAGTATTTTAGACTGATTTAAGGATGTAGCGTTTATCCTGTAGTCTGATATTCAATGGAGAAATGGACTCTACTACCACCTCCATTCTCAATGCCCCTCTCTCGACCTCTCTTTCTCTCTCTCTCTCTCTGGTGATTTAGACCCTTTGTTGCTCTTATCAGCAGTCTTGTAAATGTAGTTGGTTCCTGTCCCATTTTTAATCTGAGCTCAAATCAGCGCACCCATCACACAGCAAAAATATGCAGGACCAGACCCTCATCCCCAGCCTCAGTTATCTGCCTCTGTCTGCCATGCCCATTTATTTAAAACTTAAACCCACCCACAATGAAATAATGTGACACTCTGAACAATGTGTAAAGATCATAACAGGCAAGTTAATGCAGTTATCTTAATCTACGCTGTAACAAAATGCATTAAGATGTAGGTAAGAGATAAGTAATGATACAGATGTTTATGTGAGAAAATGTGTCAGTGTGGCTAAAGGAAATGCTAGCATACATTTTCATGTATGCTAATGTGACTGTATGTGGGTGTTCTCACATTTGTCTTTGCCTTTGTATGTTTGTCTGCATGTGCTCAGACTTTGTTAAACGTGTGTATGAGTCATAGCTTATGAAAAAAATGCCTCAGAACAAAGAGTGACAAGAACAACTTTGTCAGAGTGTGGCTAAGTACAATAATTATGATCAATATGAACACAATCATGAACGTTATAGACAAAGAACATCCAAAACACAGCTTTATTCAGTTCTAAAATTATATTTTTTTATAATAATTCCTTAAAAACATTACTTTAAGTTTTTTTTGCTATAATTTAGAGTCATTTCTTTTTTTGTCAGATTATTCAAGGGTCTTTAAGATATTACAAGTACAATTTAAGCACTTTTCACATGTATTTAGTCTTTTACATGGCTCAACTCTGCCCTCTATCAGTCAACAGAATTTATTGCATTACTTAATATCTTCTGATTCTAACTTAAATATTTAGACATGTAACACAAAAATAAGTAATATTTAATAGTAACACAACAAAACACCAAGCCCAAGTATTAAAGTAATAACATATTACTGGTTTTACCTTCAGCAACCTCACAGACGACTATGTTGATTTGGTGTGTGTGTGTGTGTGTTGGAGACACAACCACAAAAATGCTCTGTCCCTTTAAGGACAGGGAAGAATGTTGCGGTTTTGCCAGGGCGTTTAGAGCAGTGCCCCTGCAGTCACTCACACATGCACTGTTTTAGGCTAACTCCCTGTCTCTCCCATTTCTTTTGAAGTTGGCTCTAGCCTTTCAGATAGACGCCCTATGTCATGTTATGTGTCCATTTCTTGAGATTTTTCCCAGTAAATAATCAGCAAAGCCCCTCACTCACCGGGCAAACTGAGCATGTGGCTAGATCTGAACACACAAACCCATAAGATTTGTCTTGTCTGAATGAGGGGAAAGTATTTTTAAAATTGAAAGTCTAGTGGCATATGTCATGTATCATCATCTCCAGTAACACTGTTGATTAGTTACTGACACAGGCCTACCGTGGAGTCCAAAAGTCTGAAACCACCAGTGAAAATGCTTCTGTTTTGCATTTTTTAAAGTGAATATGCATTTCACAAACTGTATTATTAGTGTAACCGTTTGGAGAGAAAATATCTGACATATATACCCTACAAAAACATCTTTTCTTAGTATTAGTATTAGTGGTATGTTCCCCTTTCGTAATGACAACATGTTTGTGAGTTGAGTTTGTGCAAAACCTGATGATTCATGTCATCCCAAGATAATTTGGGAAATTTCCATGGAATGTTTAATGGCACCAAGGAAATCTGACCTTTTAAGTTAGATTTAACATGGTTAACACGGTCTGTTAAATCTTTTAACGTTTTTTAGACTTGATATCAATGAAATTCTCAATAAAAGATAAAAAGCAATAAAAGATAAAAAAAGGTTACATTTTCAAGTTAAAATAACAATAATAAGACTAATTTTTAACATGGTCCCAGACTTGAGGAACCCATTGTATATATACATCTTCTAATTTATATTATATGACCATATGCCTCTGTTCTATTTTCGGTTCTATTCTTTATTTATGTATTTGTTTTAGAAATGGAAATTAAATAAACCTGTCCACAGGCTCAATTGCTTAGATGTGACCAGATGTCCTGGAGAGTGATGAAAGTCAACCTTGTTCCATATGTGGTTGTCGTTGTACCCAATTTTAGATTCAAGCCTATGCGTGTAATATCTGACTCACAGAACCTATTTTCAAAGACACTTGCATGCATCTCTGGTTTTAATAATCTTACCTATAAACAATGACCAAACACACGCCCACAAAAGTGGCTCGCTGCACAATTGTCTCATCGTCCTCATTTTCTTGCCCCAAACCTGGATCAGAGAACCCCCTAGTGGTGAGAAACGAACACAGCAAGCTTCAGTAAGACAAGGAATCAATAGTATCCTGCTTTATTGGATCCAGATTTGACCGTCAGAGGCCACAGATGAATGAGTTTTGTAGTCTGGTGAGTGGCTCACGTCGAGTTCAGGCTGTCAGACACGTCTGGTGGGGTTTTAGGGGAACGGAGGGGGGGCCCTCAAAGAGAATGCCTGAGAAAAAGAGCATGGCAC
>JAZGTJ010012837.1:0-15524 GCA_036877575.1 Botia almorhae
CACAGATAAGGCAATTCTAGAAAGCATTGAGGCTAGCTTGGTGAAAAATTTAGCTCACTATGTAATAAACAGACATTAACACAGTTCACTAGGTTTTGAAACAGGGCTAATGTATAGCTTTATAATGGATGGTTACACAGCACTAACTATTCTCTATGCAGGATTAAAATATAGGATACTTGGATCATATAGGATAACTAAAATATAGAAAACTGTAAGTAATAACATATTTTAAAATTGTAAATATGTGGTAGGCAAGTTAATCACAGAGAGAGTTTTTCTTTTTTTTGTTTTGTACCTTTGTGTGGAATGGTTGTTTCATTGATGACATCATAGTCATCCTGTTTGCTTTCCCAGAGGACCGAGTACACGAGTACAAAAGCTACAGATCTGTGACTTTCCACAGAGCCAGTGAATCAGAAAATTACGTGTTATACCTCTGGCTTGGATCTTTTCTCTTTTTTTTACAAGCAATTATTTGCATGTAGACGGTTGCATGAATTATTTAGTGGATTTGATTACTTGATGCGCAAATGTCTGGATGGAAGTGATGTAATTAAATCAGGTCTGTGATGTGTGGAAGAATCGGATAGCCACGTCAACCTTTGACACGATGAGAGGCATTAGCTGCCTTATCAGATTCATCTCCTCAGCTTCTTTATTAAAAAGGCACGGTGCAAAAGTCCATTTATTGGAGATCTCTGAAGGTCTCTTTGTCATCTGTTATCTCTTTCTCTGGCTGTTCTTTCTCCACTCGTCCTGATCTCTCCAGCCAGGCCAGCGTATAATGTTATGTAGTTCTAATAGGCTGTTATGGATTAAATTGGTTCATGTCTTGTTAAATTTGTAAGGCAAAAACAGGGCAGGGACTGCAGTGCTATCAGTCTCTGTCTGTGAATGGTAATAAAAAAATATTATCTCCTGAGGTCAGTTCCAGTAAACATGTTTATAGAGAGCAGCAATGGCACACTCATTCTTAGAAGCTGGTATAAATTGCTTTGACACTTTCGCGGAACACAAAATTTAAAGAATATTCATGCTGCACTTTTACATAAAGTAAAAGCATTTTTGTATGAAAACAGCTTTGGAATGACATTGGGGGTGAGTAAATAAAAACAGAATTTTGACTCTTCTTTTATAGTTATTTTCAAAGAAATTATTATCTGCATTTGTCATTGCATTTAAAAGTGATTAGTAGTATGGAAGAGAGAAGTGTGATTGGCTTTTAATGAGATTTTCACTTTCTGTAAATACCTTTTGATAGTTTGAGTTTTTTCCCTGTGCTTTAAGAATATCTGCACAAAACACACTTGAGAGGCGTTTGTCTATTTTATTGTTTGTCCTCAGGTCATCCCCAAATCAATATTTTTCCCATAATGCCCATGTGCAGTGAATGCTCCTCAGGCTTAATACTTTTGGCTACATGTAAAAGATCATAATATTAGGTCTAATAATGAGCCATCAGCCCAATAAAAAAAATGCATAAGCATTGTTGTGTGAATAATAAATTTTGAGTCTGATCTCATACAATAATTATGTAGTTTTTGTCCTGGCAGTTGTGTTTTTGGTTGTTGTTTTTGTGTAAATGTGCAGTCCTGAGAGTTTTCATTATCTCTGTTTGCCTTTTCCTCATTGTTGCTTTTGCCACCTGAGGCATCTCCAGAAATCTCAGAGGTTATTTGGTTGGAATTGTGTTGCATTTTTAAATCGAGGTCTGTTTACATTGCAGACATCTGAAGGGCTCAGGTCAGGGTTTGTCGTTGTTGTTTTTGTCTAAAATACGAATGAATCTAGATGCATTCACGGTCACATCTCAATATCTGCTTGGCCCGTCCTGCTCTCCCCCTCCATATGCTCTCAACTCAATCAGCATGCAGCAGACGCCACTCGCGCTTACAGCTGAATAGCGATGCTCGCCATTCTGGGGAAATGACACCACATGGCCAATCTCCCGTGGCCCAAAGCTAACGTGTGATTATGTTGGAACGGAACGAAATCCTTTATTCGGTCTTCTTTTTGGCACCAATCTTTATTCATCCATTCGGCCGTCCATTTGAACTGCTGACAGTATAATAATTCTGTGCTTCTCCTCAGGCTTCCGTCCTTCTCTGCTGTGTGAAGTGTAATGACAGGTGTGCTTATGTTTGCTTTGAAGGTCACTCTGTGCGTCTGCTGGGTCAGAAGAAGGAGAAAGGGAAGCGCTTGGGTGGAGCGCGCTTGGATTTGCCGAAGATTAGGAAGAACCCGCTGATTGAAATCATTTCCATCAATACTGGGTAGGCTGTTCGCAATACAAACACGCTCATAAAATATTCACCATGCCACCAGGTTTCTGGTTGACAGTTTCATTGACACAGTGAGATGTGGCTGCCATTATAGTTCCCCTAAAACTCTGATCTAAACCCTGATGACCGTCTAAATGTATAATTTATGACTTTTATGACCGTACTTTTTAACCTTTTTGCTAGTAACAGTAGTTGTTATGCCTATCTTATGTTACATAAGTTATTTTGGCATTTAGACTTTTATTGTATTGAATTTATATGTTATGCTATTTTATTCCAGCTTTTGTCACTTTGTCAATGTAAGATTTAGTCTTTGTGAAACTGCATTCTTAAATACAAATTTACAGATTTGAGATGAGAGCTGTTGGAATATAGAAGTGAATAGACATAAGTTGACAAAATCCTTATGCTATTGTACAGTAGCATAGGTGGCAACATACTGTGTTGCATGTGTAAAGGACCCTCACTTATTCTCTGTCACAATGATTGACCAGATAGAAATTTGAATACATTTGAATGAACTTGTTTTAAATAGCTTTCCGCAGTTATTGTCTTAAATATACATTATATATTGTACTATATTGTACTGTAGCAATGGCCTCTGAACAGACTGACCTACAACACCTGAGCAGTTTGTGGGTGATTGAGAGACTCATTTTAAGGATATGCTGACGCTGTATATAGATCCACAAATCAAATGCCAATAGATGAAAGTTCAGGGAGTGCACATTAGCCTACCTCATATTAAAACAAATGAAGTTTGGAATGCTTCCTAGAGGGCAAAAGCTTGGTCAGGGAGATATGACCTCATACCCAATGGCTTCTCTAACAGAGTTTCAGAGTCACTGTATATAATTAGGAGAGCCTGCCTAAAGGACAAAAATCTCAACAGCAATTCATCAATTAGATCACTACAATGGAATGGCCACCAGAAGGCAATGCTAAAAGGCATATGGCAGCCTGTTCAACAAATGGCATTTAAATGGCCACGAAATCAAAGCATGAACAAAAATAGTGACAGAAGATCTTAATTATTCTAAAACTTCTGAATGCCAAATCTGGATAGATGCACGTGTGGGAGAGTGGGATTACATAAATTCTGAGTATCAGAGACTGTTTTTTTGTCATTGGCCTGCTTTTACACAGCAAGTTTCAGCAGGATATTATTTTAGCAAATATTTGATATTTGCTCTAAGCATAAATAAATAAAATAAATCCTGTGAACATATATTAAGAGAGAGACGAGAGGCCAGGGTGCTGATAGTAATTTTGGTCTCCCTAAATTCAGTAAGCTACAATGTGTCCCCCCTCAAAGGGAAGAAAATGAAACCAGTGATCAACCACCCAACCCAGCCTTGCAACCAACCAGCTTGGTAAACTCACAGCAAAACACTGTGAACACGTTTACAGCCACATAGCAATGCCTTGGAAAGCATCAAAATCACTGAGCTCTTGAAAAAAAATGTTAAGAATGTACTTTGTTTTATGTAGGACAGCTGGTGGGTTTGCAAGGGAATTTTAGGTTGTTCGTGAGTTGGTAAAGTAATTCATTAAATTATAATTAAATCATTACAATTGTAAACAATTTTAAAATAAAGAATATTTAAAAAATAAATTTTAAATAAAATGGTATCAAAAAGATATATTTAATTTATTTAGTCTGCATATCGTGACCATTACACATCACTTCATGATATAAGAAAACTGCAAACTTAAACGTAAAATGGACATATTTGTATACCAATATAATCTGTTAAAATGTGTAATAACAATAGCTATGTAAAATACTACTGATAAAAACTTTAAAATGGGTGCAATTTTTAAGTTAAACATTAATGTGTAATTAAATTACTTAAATGTACTTAAAATCTCAGGGGGTACGTCAAGTAAATAATTTAGGTCAAAGGGGTTCGGCTGACAAAAATTTGAAAACCCCTGATTTAGAAAAACATGTAGGTACAGGTCAGGGAGACCTGTTGTTTTTTTGAGCTTGTGGGCTTTAGAGTCAATCTTACAGGATTCCTTTACCTTTTAAAATATTAACTAGCTAATTGTCTCTGTTTCTCTGTCTTCTCTCTCTCCCTCCAATAAAATTTATGCTTCACATGACCCTACAATATCTGTAAAAATATTTGCCCCTGTGGTTTATCTGTTTTCAAAACAATTTCTCATCACTAGTGCAGAGTGTGATGTGTATGCGGTTTTTGATGAGTATGTGTTTTAGGGTGCATTATGTCTTCTTGTGTGCAGTAATGGCCTGTGATCGCAGCAGGCGGCAGTGCTGATGTGTTGCTGGCAGTATAAAGTAGTCACTGAGCTATGCCACCCAATTTATCACTCTGTTGCTCACAGATTCTGGCCTCAAGACCATAGGGGTGACATCTCTAGGGTTTTCCCAGACCAGACATCAATATTACATCAATATTTTGATTGACAAGGGGGCTGATTTCATTAAACTTCCTTCCTTTTTCCTTTAAACAGTCTTCCTTTTGGTGATAAAGTGGATTCTTTCATTTAAAAGGTTTGAAAGAATGTTAAAATGTTATAATTCTAATCAAAACTGAACACCTTTGAGCGAAGACGACAGATTTCAAGTTATGTACTTCAGGGGTGCACCCTGTACCAGCCGGAAAACTGGTTTTAAGTTTTCCTAACATATATTCTCCAGGTTTTCAGACTGGACATTTTGAATATTTGGTTGCTTATGTGCTACTCACATCTGCAGCTCTCACACAGCACAGAACAAGGTAATCTTACGCCAAAGGAGTTACCTGAAGCCTGTTGACAGTCCCTCCTCTTCCATGTTTGACAGTTTGTAGGGCCCCAGAGGCACCAAGACAGACCCAAGGCCTGCTATTGCTCTCGTCTGCCGCCTCCAATCTGCACGTTTGTTTGACAAATTCCCCAGCATACCAGTGGCTTAATTAGAAACTCGTCTCTCATTGCCACTTAGAAACAAATGAGATGCAAATGGAAGCACCTTGAGACTCAGAGGAGCATCTTCCGGGGAAACATGCTGTTTGGGGACTTGGTGAATTTCTTCAGTATTTTCCCAGCTATCCCTTTTTGTGCAGTAAAGTTTGTTTATTAAATAGCTCTCATGAGAATTTTTTTCAAGCAAATGGTGTTCATGCAAATGGTGTTCATGCAAAGTGTTGCTTGGATTCATGTGTGTCTGTGAGGTTGTTTATAGAAGAGTATTATCTGTGTGCTAATGCTAGTGTTAGCTCTACAGAGTGTGATATAAGGGTCAAGTCTGTGGTATTCACCATTAGCCTGATGATAATTTGGAACAGACCTAAGGTGTGATTCTTAGCTCATCCTGAAGCATCTTAAAAAGATACTCTGAGCTTCTTAATAGCCTTTCAGAGGGCTGTAACCCTATTTATACCCATTATGAGTTCACACTAACGACTTAAAATTCTGAAATTGGTTTTACAAACTTTTTGCATTATTAGACATAGAAGTAGATTAAAAAACCTCTTTTCATAATAAAATAATGATTTATTTTACCATAGATAGCACTACAGTTCATATTAGTATTGCACCAAATAGTGCTTTAACAAGACCTTGGGTGTTCCAGTTGTCATTTTATGACTCAGAAGGGTGCTCATGAGCTATGTGAAGCTATAGAACTATGTGATAGTTCTAGCAGGTTGCACTCTTTGGTTAAGTCTGCATGGGTGTGGACAGCAGACCATAATTTGACACTGTGTCATTACACCACTTAAGTGTGGCCTACATGGATTGAGTGAAGGTTTGAATAGCACAGTTGTTTCTAAATGCAGAACTGGAATTGTAGTTTCAGCCCTTGAATCAGAGTTTGCCTGAGTCAGGTTTTCATTACAGATTATCTGTATTAATTTCACAGTGTGTGGACATGCACTGTCTCTCCTCACTGCTTAAAATTGCCCTTGTCATTGAGACAATTAGACAATTATGGGTCATTGTTATGTTAACTGTAATAAGGACTCTGGGACGTTTGGATCCATGTGCAGCAGTTTATTTACAGAGTGGTCAAAAACAGACACATGGTCTAACACAGGCAAACAGAGCTATATGGGCAAGGCAAAAATCAAAATGAGAAAACAGGTTGAGGGCGGGCAATAAACAATCGTAATCCAAATCCAAGCAAAAGTCAAAAGGCAGGCATCAAACAATCACAAACAGTACACTATCAAGACAAAACCAGGAAGACAATCAGAAAGAACGCTCTGAATTGTTTGACGGGGCAAAACAAGCATCGCAGTCCGGGGTTTAAATAGGCAAGCTAATTGGACACGTGCAGCAAACAGGAAGTAATCAGCATAGTAATCAGGTGTAGTTGTAAAGGTGTAATTTTCTCACCTTTATGGAGCTAATGGAATGATGTTTTCCATAAAACGCTAAAGGAGATCCAGGTTATCCTGAATGTTTATTCCATTCATATAATGAAAGTGAATAGGGACAGACACATTCACAATCCAGACATGGCCAGAATAAATAAAGCATCAAAAAGTATCATAAAATTCATTTATGAAGTGATGTTGATATATTTGTGTGAAGAATAAACTAAAATTATTAAACTAAAAAGCATAATTTGCTTGAAATCTATAACACTGCAGCTTTTAAATTTCAT
This sequence comes from Botia almorhae, assembly GCA_036877575.1. NCBI lineage: Eukaryota > Metazoa > Chordata > Actinopteri > Cypriniformes > Botiidae > Botia > Botia almorhae. The sequence goes on from JAZGTJ010012837.1 coordinate 6,904, forward strand.
TCATTAACACAGCCTGTCAAAATGTCTCACCTGCTTTGATATCATGATACTAAAAGGTTTTTGTTCCTAAGTTTTCTGGCTTAATGAAAATGTTAATGAAATCTGAAAATGTTATATGGAAAGTTGCTTGGTAGATATTGTTATGCTTTTGGTTTGTTTTCTCCGAATAGTTCTTAAGCAGTATGAACATTCTGCCTGAAATCTCCTTTTGTGTTCCATAGAAGAAAGCACTCATATGGGTTTTGAATGTCATGAAGGTGAATAAATTATTTGTTTTTGTACCTTTACTTTAAACATTTACTATAATATAATTAAGGGTTTGTGGGAAGCTTGAACCAGCTTGATCTGCCAAACACTCAAAGTCCTGATAGGAGGTCATCTCCTTTTCAATTTTTTAACCTTGTGTGCTTTTCAACCTTTCAACCTGTGCTTTTCAGCCTTCTAAGCTCAACAGTTGGGATTGATGCAAGCATAGCCTGTGACAGCCAACACATGCAGATATATATTTGATATATATTTGTGACATTCAGCTCATTTTGATCGAGGTACATTGCGTTGGAGGTAATTTATCAAGTGCACTTGTTTAGTGTCTTTTTTAATCCTTGATGATGGTTGTTTTTGTTAGGAAGTGAAAAGTAACTTTGAAAACAGCCCTGACTTGATTTGACTTGTAACAGGTATGTTTATATCTTTTACAAAGTAATTATCAGTAAGTCCGAGTCTACAAGCTGTTGATCATGTTTTACATTCATTTGTTGTGCAATCACCTGTTGGAACAAGAGGAACAGTTTAAATCTTGTTGTATTATAAATAATTGTTTTAGTTTAGTCTATGCATGCGGTTTTTAAGACTTGGGATTGTCTGTCTGCTTTTGAAAGGTCATGTTAGTGAGCCATGTTGTTTTGTAGACTAGCTTGTTGATTTTGCTAAGCTGTGTGAGCTATCTCTGTGAGAACATCCTGGGTTGAGGTATATTTGGTGTGGTATGTTGGAGTGGCTGATGTTTCTGTATACCACACTTCCTCTGACACTCTGTTTGAGCCCATTCTAGACACCCTGCAGTCATTGCGCTCTTTGAACCAAAATAACAGGGTGGAGAAAGAGGGAGAAAAAAAGGTGATATGTCATGGTGCAGTGGCATGTGTCAGCCCTAAAGGCAAGATCTTTAACCTCAGACCTCTCAGTACTGAGGAGTGGAGTCCAGTGGCCGATTTTGTTGTTTTAAATATTTTATATCAATGTAATTTTAACAGTTTTAGGAGATGTTTTGTCTTTGTAGATTGATATTGTAATTTATATTTTTAAAGGGTTTTGTGTGTTTGGCAGGGCTATTTAATTCTTCAGCACCATTCCTAATCAGACACATCTGTTAAAGCTAACAAGGTCTTCAGCATTACTTGAAAATTGCAGGCAGGCGTGTGGACTGGGATTAAACTCTGCAGGATGGTATCCTTCCAAAAGCACAGTTTAATAGCTTTGCTATTACATGCATATCCCTATCCAAGTATCAGCACGGCTACAGTACCCAATGAGAATCAACAGCTTCTTATATAAAATGGGTTAGCACGGGAGTTTTTTATAGATTTGTGTTATGTTTTTAAATGACTTTAGATGTGTTTTATTGCAGGGCTGTTAAGACTATAAATTAATGTATCTGTGATCTTGCTTGGCTTTGTGCTCTGCTGTCATGTTGTGTAGGCAGAGTGGCATTAGAACCTCAGATGTCTACAGCTGGACTTAACCATGTCATGCTTGATTTACACTGAAGTGCCAGGTTGCCCTAAAGGAACATTGCGTTTACATCAGTGCTGTGATGAAAGCACAGAACCACACACAGCAGCACCTGCTGTGATTGTGCCAAACAGGACATGCTTCTGCATCAACATCCTTATTGGTGCTAGAACTGTATTCCTCTTAACTAATCAGGTTTCATGTGCAGGTTTACAGTTGGCTTTAGGAATGTTGTTCCATGATCAACAAAAGATTGTTGATTAAGGGATCCATCCTGCTGCTCACCATCTCACACTCCATATACCATTTATAAACATCAGTGTAAAGCATAACTTTGGTTTAGTTTTAAATTTCTGGTAATACATTTTTTTTATGAAAAAGGCTTGGTACTGCTAATGCAATCAATATTAATTGCAATTAAAAGTTAAATAGTCTTAGTGCCACTCCTCATTAATCATCTAAATCAGTTTGGGAGGAAAATCGTCAGTCATGATTTGAGAAAATTTCTTAGCTAAAACGCTCTGGTCAGCTTTGGTCATCTGCAGTCATGTATGTCTTTCAGTCAGGCTGTTTTAACTATAACTGCCTGAGAATTATTCAAGTGCCATTAGACAGAGTTAAATATTCCAAATGCTGCTTCTGATACAGTTGTAGAAGATCAACACAGTATTTCTCAACGTGGCCTTGTTTTCAGAGTTCAGATGTTGCCTTTCAATTGCATTCAAATCATCCATTATCAGCTTAAACAAGACCTCATGCCTGAATGTCCGTCAGCCTACAATTCAGTCTGGTTTTGGAGCGTGCCCACTCCGCCTTTTAATTAGCTCTTTAGGTGCTTCTGACATCAGGCCTGACATTTGAAGGCTGTGGTGATAGAGAGCTCTTTGTCTAGCAGTGAAACTCTGACTGCGGTCTCTCTTTGCTCTCTTTGCCATCTGTCATTCGCCTTTACTTATCAGCAACCCAGACCTCAGATCTCTTGCTTCTATTTACTTGTCGAGTGACAAAGACATTATGGAGCTCCTCTCCCCCACACAAACATTGCTGACGGTTGAGGCATGTGACGTATGTGAGACACCTTGTTGGCTTGATGGACTGTGGATGGAAAAGATGCCATGTGGTGTAGTCTGACTTGACTCAAGCAGTGTTTTAAAGGTATATTTCACTGAAAAATGAAGATTGTTTCATCAATTACTCATTCTTAATTTGTTCCAGACCTGTATAAAATTTTTTGGCTGAAAACAAAAAGATATTTTGAAGAATGTTTGTAAAGACTAAATGTTTCAGGACACCATTGTCTTTCATAGTAAGAAAAAAATACTATGGAGGTCAACAGTGCCCCAAAACTGTTTCCTTACAAACATTCTTTAAAATGCAATATATAGACATTTTAATACTCCCTTAGGGTCAGGATAAAATCAGAGTGGAGTTCCTTTCTGTTCTTTATGTTCTCCTGTTTCTGGTCTTATTGTGTGTGATGCATAAGCACAATACTGTAACTCTTTTAAAAAGACAACAAAAAAACTTTCCAATCCCTCCTCAAAACCTTTGGCTTTATTCTGTATGCGACAACAGTTACATCTTCACCAGTGCTTGTGAGAGAATTTTGTGTAAAAAAACCTGACCTTTGGCTAAACCTGACCTTTTATTGAGTTTATTGACTTTTAAATAATTATCTTCATGAATCTTCAATCTTATTTAGTTTTCTATGGATATTTGTTTCTATACAGCCGTATAGATTAGAGTCATAGTGTTTTTTTCACCCTGTTCACTATGTTTCCCTCTTCTCTGTCCCTAAATCCCAGGTCACACATAACATGGCTATTTTATTTTACGACAGCATGAGGGAATTGCAGGCAGGTTGTTTAGTAGCAGCTTGAATAATTTCTTTTTTTGGAGAATCTCACCATTGCTATTACAGCAAAGGTCATGCTAGCACATGAACTTTTCTCTTCCAGAAAACACAGTTTTTGATGGCCACAGGCTTTCTGTGGCCTGGCTTGCAGATCTTCTTCTAGCACCACCGTCTGTTCTAAGCAAGACCTACTAACAGAGGCTGTTTACTCAGGCAAGCCTGACAAGTTCTGCTAGATCTCAGCTTTTGAGCTTGATTTGTTCCATATGCAGGCTATAAAAGGAAAGCTTGAGTTCGAAAAAAGGAAGATTCTTGTTTTGACATTGTTTGAACATTGTCAGCGTCTTTTAAGAACTGTAAATATAAGGCATATGCGTTAGTTTTCTTGCACTCATAAATAACTGCCAGTGATTAATCATGAAACCATTCGGTTTATTTATCTGGCGACGTCTTGAGTGATCACAATGGCTAAATTGCACATCCCTAGTGAGTATATGTTCTTGACAAATGTCCTACATGTTATTACAGCGAGAAGGAGCAGGGTCATAAACAAACCACGCAAAGATCCCACCTTCCTCCTGTCCAGCATTGGGCAGAGACTGAATGTTTTTGTGAACGGTTTCTGGCTTGTTTGGGTCCAATCCTGCACCATAATGGAGAGAAATGTGTAATGTGAAAAACATTAGCTTATGGCTTTGGCTAGTTTTGCGAGTTCCCATTGGCCATGTTCCAGTCCAAATCCAGTCCAGCTGTGTAGTCAGTAAATCCTCTCATTGACTGCTGTAACAGTTTTTGGAAGAGTGAGAGAACGACACGCCAGCCTTTTTTCACACTAAACTGTTTTTGGACAAAATAAGCATCAACAGACATTCTTTTGGAAAATAAGCAGCAGAATTGTGTGTATAAAATGACAATGTGTCTGATGATTACTGATTGCTGTTGATAACAAAGACCTATAAAGACTGATTAAAATTCCTTACCGATTCTCGCTGAATCAGTTTGGTTCATCAATCTCCAGACAAGCTCAGTGGAATTCTTAAAATTAAAAAAATAGTTCATGAGTTTTTTCTTCTCTAGCTGTTACACAGATTTATCTATATAGAATTATGTTCTCATTTCATTAGTTTTATATTTATGACATAAATAATTTACCTACCATAATTTTTCAATTTAATTCAAAACTTTAAAATCATATTGGGAAATGGATTGTATAATTGTACCTCATTGTTTTCAAGATCCTGCACCATTGAACTGAAAAAAAGTTGCACCAAACCTACATACATTAAATGATTAACATCTTAAGGCACTGTAATTTCATCCCATAATAGCATATGTATGACATTATCTTTGTCCAGTTCAAGACAAAAAGTTTTGTTGGATTGTTGGAATTTACCTTCCGGTCCAGTACTGATGATGAAAATACAAAAAAACAAGCACAACATCTATTGGTAAGTCTAGCGTAGGTTAGGGCCAGTAAGACTTTTGTTTGGGGCATTAATTCTAAGTGGTGAATAACTAAATGTTAAGAGGAGCATGTTTTCTGTCCGTATTAAAAAAAATTCTCTATGCCTACGAATGCAGTTCATTTTTGAAACAGATTTTAAACCATTTGCTTTAAGGATTTACACTTAACATTTTATTAACGTTGCGCATTTAGCATGTTTGAATGAGATATTCGCATTGGGATGTTTATAGGGTTTAAATTTCATTCCATTATTATTTTTTGCCTATTGTTCATTATTGGAAGTGAACTTAGGGGTCATTAATTGTTCCCCTTTAACAAAATCTTCTGGGCCTTTTCGTACGCATTACTATCGACGGTACAGCTAGCTCTCTGATTGTGCCTGGAATGCGACTCTTGTGAAAGGGGGGTGTTTGGGTTATGATGTAGAGGGCTGTCAGGCGGAGGGTGACCGCCCCAATGGTGACCATTGTAGCCAGCTCTTCATCTGGGTGTGCACCTGCGAGGACCACTAACCTAGTTTAGCTTTCAAAGACATTGCAGCTCAGCCTGCTGTCTGTTCTATTGTGAAGGGGGCAATGCATCTGTTTGTCTTTGGGGTGTGTAAATGCATGCATATGTGACAGCTGGTTCTTTGATACTCAAATCCCTAATGATTGAAGTGCGGTAGTCGGCCATTACACCGAATCGGACAAATGAGTTTGTATGCCAATCTGAAATCACAGGCCTCAGTTGATTAAAACCGTAGGATACTGCTGCAGCTTAGCAAAATTGTCAGTAATAGTTGGGTTCAGCTAGCCGAAAACCAGTTTGGACCTCTCAAAGTCTCTTTACACTGAGGCTTCAATCATGTTCAGTGCCTTAATAGATGTTCATAGCAGCAGATTGGATGGCAACATGAATGATTTCATGACTCGGTTAAGCCTTCAATTGAATTTAATAATGTTGAACTAATTATGTGGTCCCTCTTTTATATTAAGTTTTCCTCTCTATATACTTTGGATCTCTGAAGGTCAACCAAAGGAGAGGGCTCCCTCATGCAGCAGCACCTCAGGCTACGTTGGGCAAATAGAAAATCTCATGTTTTCTTGAAAACAACCTTTGTGTTTTAAATGTGGTTCTTGTTATTGCAGTGTCACATGATTATTTGTTTGAGTCTTTACCGGCTTGGCTTCAATTTCAGCCTGTTGTTGGTGACGGTGAGTTGCTTATGGGAGATGCGAAGTGCCTATTGTGAACTGAGGCGATATGGTCTCACAACCGTAAACAAGGCCCTTCCATTTACAGCCATTTTACAGACGCAGTCATTAGTGTCATGGCCCTTGAAAGAAGGGCTGATCATCGGCCTCTAGAGGAATTACGAAGGGTTTGTTTTTGTGTTTGTTGCAATTGTTTCCTCTCTCTTTAGCAAAGTAGTGTTATTGGAGGGTATGAGGGTATAATAATTACACATGGAGGAATTTATCAGTGTTATGCAAGCTTGACTGGCCAATGGCTATCTAATGGGCCTCAAACATTCACAGTTGCTTCTTGTCTTTAATGGTGCTGATTTGCCTCATTTGGTAAAAGTATGTACAATGACTTGCTAAGTGCACAACAAAACATGATTCAGTTGAAAAACAAGGGTTGATGGATGCTGTCCTTCTTCCAAGAAATTACAACTGGCATTTGAGACAATCTTTTTGTAAATGGAAAACTATATAATGAGGCACACACATAGGGCAAATTACTTAGACGTTGTGTTGCTGTTTAAGGAATGATCGTATACCACAAACATAGAGGATGTTTGGATAAACAAGCGGTCCATTTGTATTACACTCTTTTGAGACCTCTGCTGTGCCAGATTTTCTGGCTGTTCATTTGCTCTGAGTCTGCTGGCTATTCATTCTAATCTGATCAAGCTTTATACATGATTGGAATGTTTATTTAGGATGTGCTGCATTGTAAGATTAATTGTTATCTAGCCTTCCCTGTGTTGCTAGGGGCAGCTAAATGAATCCCAGACCGTTAGGGACTCACATCTTCTATTTATCACAATCTCCATTTTTCAGGGATTATCTCCCCAATACTTCTTACTGGATTATTTATATGGGTTGTTACCAGGGCCAAACAGTTTAGCTCATATTGTTTGGATCTAGTATCTCTTGTGTTTGAGGCAATTTAGGCTGCCGTTTCCTCTATTTTGCTGTCTGTAAGGAATGTCTCTGTTTAGCATGGTGTAGATTAAGAAATACTCAAGCTGTTGGGTGGTGATATAAAAACCCCTCTTTTTATAGCCAGTGTGATGGGGATGCTGTAAACATTGTAGTGTGTGCATCCTCCTCTTTCTTCTCCCTTCTGACTTGGCCATCAGGCCCCAGGAGGATCTCCTGCTTCCTGAATGATTTGGCTGTCCGACAGGTCTATTCCCTGATGTAATGCTGGACGACAAAAAACAATGGCTCTTATCAGACTCTCAGCTGACCTTAAAATATGAGCCTGTTATTCTTGGGTCCCTTTCCTCCTTATGTGGCAGCCAGGGTCATGAGATTCAGCGTTCTGCCTCTTTTTATGAATGTTCTAGGCTTTATTGTGTTGTATTGTGCTGGCTCTAGAAGATTGGGTCATGAGCTCAGCAGAGCCCGTCTTGGATGAAAGATTTGGCAGTCACTTATTGATGATGGCCACTGCCTCATCCTACCCAGCTGTGGAACCATAAACCTAGACCAGGATTATCTGCCTGGTGTTTTTTAGTGCTAGAGAACCATTCCATTAGCTAGAACACACAAGATATGGAAGGCCATTTAGATAATCTCTTGTTATACATTTGGTCAGCTTAGGCATTGTACAGGTGTGGTCTATTCTTTTTTTAATATAATATATTTGATATATTGGTATATAGCCCTGTAAATATTGAAGAACAAACAGTTTTATGAGATGTTTACCAGTAATGCCATTGGTAAACATCGTGGAAGCAATTCTCTATATGTTTTCATTCGGTTCATATACAGTGGGTACGGAAAGTATTCAGACTTAAATTTTCACTCTTTGTTATATTGCAGCCATTTGCTAAAATTATTTAAGTTCTTTTTTTTCTCATTAATGTACACACAGCACCCCATATTGACAGAAAAACACAGAATTGTTGATTTTTGCAGATTTATTCAAAAAGAAAAACTGAAATATCACATGGTCTGAAGTATTCAGCCCCTTTGCTGTGACACTCATATATTTAACTCGGGTGCTGTCCATTTCTTCTGATCATCCTTGAGATGGTTCTACACCTTCATTTGAGTCCAGCTGTGTTTGATTATACTGATTGGACTTGATTAGAAAAAGCCACACACCTGTCTATATAAGACCTTACAGCTCACAGTGCATGTCAGAGCAAATGAGAATCATGAGGTCCAAGTAGGGCTGGGCGATATGGCTGAAAACTGTATCGCGATATCAGTGTTTCATATCGGTCGATATCGATAATTATTGATTTTTTTATGACCCAGTTAAAATAAGGAGCAGGAGAAAAATATATTACATTTAAACGTTTTAATTTTAAACTTAACCTTCCTCTGATTTAGGGCTGCAACAACGAAT